>CAUYUJ010017661.1:77500-115000 GCA_963575745.1 Prorocentrum cordatum | reverse complement strand
GAACAAAATTGCTGAGCGCACAGATGCTGAAGCAGTAAGCAGCCCTCTCTCACGGTCTATTGCGGGGTCATGCGCGCGAACGACAGCTGTTGCTCGGCGTTCCTATTCTAACCCGCCCTGCGCGCCATTCCGGACGGGCGAGGATCAACGCGGGCATGTGTAATTTTACTGTTCGACTCTCAGCCCGATTCTGCAGCACATTGTCACGACAGCGCGGCTGATGCAACATTTCCAACAGAAGCACGCGAATCTTCGCCAAAGCGCGCCCAAGCTCGCGCAATCGGTTTTGTAAAACACTTAGAATATAACCTCCGCAAATTGCCAAACCTAAGAAAAATAAAGAAGAGAATATCGCGCCCGGCCCCTGCCAGACGATCGCGAACCCTCAAAGACAACCGCAACTACCGCCGCTGACAAGGGCGATGCTTAATCAAGCAAACCACTTTCATCTCCCCGAGGCCCTGTGGGACCCCTCTCGGAGCCCTGAATTCCAAATGCCCAGGGTTGAAGAGCCTTCCAAAGGGCCCCAAAAAATCCAATCAGAGGCCCACGCACTCGTGCATTTTTTTTGTGCCTCCTGGGGCCCTCTTGGAGCGGTCTTCAAGCCTTCTTGGAGTCTCCCTGGGCCTGTTGAGCCCTTTCCTCGAAGCCCCGCCCCGCCGAAGTCCGGAATGGCCCCCAAGAGATCCACGAGGCCGCGCGAAGCCTGCGGAGCGGCCACAGAAGGCCCAAGAAAGAGAACCAACGGAGTAGCACCCAAGAGACACAAGAGCTGGCCGCGTCAATCCCGGCAACCACAAAAAGGGTGGGAAGCCAAATGAAGGCGTGCAAAGAAAGAAAGAAAGAAACCAGTCATCACAGGGACGTGCGCGACCGCGCGCGCGGTGGCAACGCGATGAATTTCCGACACATTTTGAGCAGTAAATATAAGGTTGTAAATGCGAACGCAATTACGGAATGAAGAAAAGAGGCGCACAGAGGAATGGCGCCCGTGTTTTCCACGGCCAGACAGCGCTGCTTCTAGCGTCAAGAAAAGTAGAGAACACGTGGGCCCAATCCTAACGATTTTGGATCAAAAATGCGGACGTCGCGACCAGTATTCAGAGGGGCTAAATTGAAGCGAAACGAAGCGTCGCAGAAAAAGAGAAAGGAAAGCGTCCAACCAAATCAGACGACGAAGCGTGGTACAAAACAGATGTTTTGCAGTCGACGTCGGGCGCTGTGATTGCCATGTAGAGTTCCCTAAAGAAGAGAGCGGCACAACTAGAGAGCAATTGACAGAAATTCTCAAACGAAATGTGGCATAATTTTGGTTTCTTTAAACTCATCCAAATTTGGAAACTTCGTTGGAGGTAATGTTTTTTTCCTCAAATCGCCAACTTAACATCAGATCAATCGGGTGCATGTTATTGCGAAACAACATTTTGGGCGGGATCGATTGTTTAGAGTGACATCGGCAGGTGTTGTTGGTTATCTTGACTTGAATCTGCTCCGCAGAGCAATCCTTAGATAATCATCAGAACCGTTAGTCTCCCAAATATGCCCAAATTCGGTCTTCTACCATCCGCCCAAAAAAACATTTCTATTTTGTTATTTGTTAGAGTTCGAGCTGCAAATGAGCTGCCAAATTGTTTGGCACAGAAGTGGGAAGAACACCATCATACGCAGTTCTCTCAAGCCTCTTGATGCCTGATCTCGGTCTGCCACCAGACTTGGGCCGCGAACCACTGTTAATCTTTGAATAATTTTTAAACACAAAAACCGATGACGCATTTTTTGATGTAGTTCGAGTTGCATGAGACCTACAGAGCTGATCGGCGCAACAGTCTGAAGAGAAAACATCAGGAGCGCCGTCTCGATGATGTCTGAACGCTATCAGACCTGGGTCGGATTTTTTTTTCTTTTTCACTGTTTGTTTATTATTATTATTAAAATATTATTAAAAAATATATAAAAAAGAAAAAGAAATGGTGATGCATTCTTTCAAATAGCTCGAACTGTAAACGAGCTACAAAATTATTTGGCGCAGCAATCGAAGCCATCTGACGCGCTGGTCTCAAGTATCTAGATGCTGTTACCAACGTTTTGCTCTTTCTACGAGACTGCTGCAATCGAGCGCATTTCACCATCAGTCAGCGTTAACTAAGAACTGAGAATATAGTTAAATCTCAATGCAATAAAATCTTGCGTTGCGGCGAAGGAAGCGGCCAGAGAGCGGCGGCAAACTAAAATGATGAAGCTTGAAGATTCTGGAAGGCAGCAAGCGCGCCTGAGGAAGGGGGGGGGGAACGAGAAGGCGGGAAGGGGCGAGGGCAAAAAGGGGGGGAGGGGAGGGGATGGGCGGGAAGGACAAGAGGGGGCAAGCCGAACGCGCACCACTTGAAAAGCGCCCCTGCTGCGAACCACGCAGCGTACAGGACCGGGGAGGGGAGGGGGAAGGAGAAGGAAAAGGGGCGACGGGGCGCCGGCAGCAGCCAGCGATTTCTGGCGCAGAGACCTCCAGTCGCGACCGGAGGGGGTGAACAGCGAGAGTGAAGCGGCAAGAAAAAGTGGCAGGCCAATCGATGCGCTGCGGAGCGCGTGCTCGCAATAGAGATTGCAGCCGAGATTGAAATTCGCATGCAGTTTCCGCCTGAACGATGGAATTTGGTAGGAGGTATATATACGCACAACTCCCAATTCTAAATGCAGTATGTAATCTGGGGTTCGGAACCCAAAAGGCTTTGCAAGATGATGGATGATGGAAGTAACGCGTCGGCGCGGGAACAAATTATAAAAAACGCGCAAGTCCGCGACTGAGGGCGGAACGGTGAATGACTCCTAAGATCGCCATGTCCCTGCGCGAAGCCAGGAGAGCTAAGTTCAAATAAAACAACGCATAAGCCAAAATGCCAATCGAGCGCAATAACTGGCTTTGGATCATTTCGCGTGGCCCAACCACACTTGCGGAGACAGGACTAATTGCGCAAGTGTGGTACTCGATGAAAGAGAGCACATGTGCAGCCCCACGAGATCGGCGTCTGTGTGAAAGCGGCGCGTGCGGATGAGGCTGTATAAATTTCCAAGTGCACGCGGTGACGCATGATTCCACAGCGTTGTGCATGAACAACTTGGGGTCCAATAAGACCCCGAGAATAGTGAAGACATCGCAGACGGAAGCGTATGACTCGTACCTATTACTGCCCAAAAGCATCCCGGCGGGATCGGAGGTTTTGTGTCGCCTTCGCACGTGCTGTCGGTTTTCTGAACTTATTTTGAGCTGTAGAAGAGCTACAGAGCTGGCTGGCATGCACACCTAATCCATCTAGAATCGTGAAGCGCGTTAGTCTCAAGTATCCAGATGTTCGAACTCGGTCTGATACCAGGGCTGGGCCTGCGAAACTTTTTTGTTATATATATATACACACTTTTTACAGCCTCGCGACAATGAGGTTTCCTCGCAACTCACCTCTCAACATCAGTTAAACCTTGCACGGCGAAGAGCAGAACACGCGCGAGACGGGCTGGGAAAACCGGAGATGGATTTTCATCCGTAACTTCCGGAAAGCATCAAAGACGAATTCGGCCGAGCGCGCGGCAGATAGATGCTTCAAATCACTGCCATACGCATCGCCAGACGCGAAGAAAGTAACGGAAGAGATGGGGGGGGGGGAGGGAAGGGGCGACCAACATTGCAACAAAACGCTGAACTACTTTGGAGAAAAGGGGGTCAACTGTAAGCCCTGGTCAGGATCGGACATCGCGTTTTTCTTGTACAACGCAAACACGCAATGATGCTCGCACCAAATGCTGGCCACCGGACGCGTGCCCTAATCGACCGAGCAAGGAGACTTACTACCAACGATAAAGCGCAAGAGCACATTTTGAACACGCGCGCTGGTGGCAGATCTGGCCCCGCGCCACTGTCTGCCCGGAGGGGCGCCAGAGCATGCCGAGCGGTCCGCGTGCGAATTCGAAAAAAAAACCGGCTCCATCGGAAACCAGAATGCTGCCAGACACATCAGAAAACGTATTTTGCTCGACATCAGGCAATGTGCACTTGCTTGAAAATGGAAGCTAAAAATTTAGCTTTCCATGCGGTAGAGACTGCCCCAAAACCGTTGGACCTTTAAAGGGAAACACCTCGGCGTAAGACGCCCTGTGGAAATAGGAGAGGCAAAACCGGAGAGACAAACCACGATGTTCGGCTATTTCGCTTACAAACTCAACAATTATAAATTGGAAAGATCAATCATGACAAGATCAAACAAGTACTGTCCTCGAATCGGTGCGCGCACTCACTCCGAGAATCCGTGCTCCTCCACGATTGCTTCAAACCGCGCGCCTTCTGGAGTCGTTGAGTGACTCTGTCGAGCCAAAACAAATGGTGACAATATGGCCGACCAAAATCGTGCTTCTTCTCATCTCAAGCGGCTGCCGTATAGGTTTGTGCCGTTCAGATGTTGCCGGCGCTTTCGACAGGGTGAAATCTGAAACACTTGCGTCGAAGTTGCGTGCCTTCGGTCTTCCGACTTGCTTGTGCGATGTTTTTGTCGGCTGGCTGGATGCTCGCTCCGCTTGCTTCGCTGTCGCAGGTGCCTGTTTAGGAATTATTCAAATGACAGATATGGTTTCTCGGGGCACTGTGCTCGGCCCAACTTTTAGGGGATGTATTTTTCAGTGACGCGCGGGGGGCCAACGTCATAATGTTGTTTCAAGAAGTTATGTATGCTGATGGTCTGAATGCTTTTCGTCCGTCTCCCCTCTCCACCTCCGATGCTGATGCGTCTGCGTCGGCGCGGCAGTGTCAGAGCTGCCTGCGCGAATGCGGGCGTGCAAACGCATTTTTTTTGAGCCATCGAGGGGCAGTTTGCACATTGTCTCACGGAGCCTTCTGGCAGCAAGCAATTTCAACATTTTAGGTGTTGTGTTCGGCTGTAACATGATAACGACATATGCGGTGCAGGGCAGTGCGGGCGAATGCGGCTGGAGGCTGCAGTCATTAATGCGAACGCGGCGTTTTCACACGGATGCCGAGCTTGTCTGGTTGTTCTCAGCACGTATTCTGTCATTCATCGAATGCAGAACTTGTGCTTTCACGCACGCTTCTAACTCCGTTTTGGCCTCTTTCGGATCGAGGTCAAAGCTCACTTCTCCGCGCTGTGGGCATCTCTGATTTGGATGTTCTCCACCACTTTAAGTTAACTCCTTTGTGTTCTCGAATAGACATAGCCAACCTGGGTCTCATTCGCAGGGCACTTCTCGGCGCCAGCCCGGCATGGTTTCAAACATTCTTCCAACTTGATTCGGCTCCTGTTCCCCCCCGCGCTCCCCCCAGGCATTTCCGTCACGTGGTCGATCGCTGCCCTGCTCGGGCTCCAGATTTCGTCATTTGTTTCACGTTGGGTGGCGCTCGTATGTGCAATCTGCTTCCCGAGAGCATTGCAAGCGCTCCTGACGTGAAAGAGTTCCAGCGTCTATTGTCTGAGCTTCTCTGTCATGCCTCTGGTCAGGTTCCGTCTTGGCCTCAGTTTTTTTCGTGGCGTCTGCCGTTCGCTTTCCACGAAGTGCGCCGCTTTCGGAACCGGCGCCCGGCGGCCTGATGGCTTCTGTGTTGTGCCCGGGCGATTTTCTTTGAGATAGCCATGAACATTTGATTTTTTCTGCGTCTCTTTTTCTTCCTTCCTTTCGTCTTCGTTCTTTTTCGTTCCCGTCCATGTCTGTTCCCCTGCGTTCCTTCTCGTTTTGTTTGTTTGTTCTCCTTTCTTATAATATTGTCTTCGTTTTCTCTCCTCTTTTGTTCGTTTCTTGCCTGGTTCGCTGCCTGCTGCTGCCGTCTCTCGTCGTTCTTCTTCCTCCTGCTCCTTCCTTTCCGCTCCCTCCGGCCGCCTGCGTGGAGCGCAGGGCGCGCGCGCTGCGCGTTCGCCGTGCGCGTGGGCTTGTGCCATTCTCTCCCCTTTCTCCCCTCTTCTCCTTCCCTTGCTCTCTTTGCGTTGCTTCTCGTTGCTGCCTGCTTTCTCTGCTCTCGTTCTCTTCCCTTCTTTCTTTCTTCTCTCTCTCTCTCTCTCTCTCTCTTTCCTCTTTCGTCTTCCCCTTGCTCTTCTCTGCTCTTTTTCTTACTTCTTGTCCTCCTGCTGCTCCCCCGCGGGCCTGGTGAGCAGGCTCTGGCGGCTCTGTTGGAGACGGGCTTTATTCCCACCCTGGATGTATTTTTTTGATGTGACTTGGTGAAGATAACCGTGCTGTAGAGGTCCGATAGGAGAACATGCTACTACTACTACTACTACTACTTCTACTACTACTACTACTACTACTACTACTACTACTACCACTACTACTACTACTACTACGATTAGAGTTTCTATTACTATTGCTACTACTACTACTACTACTACTACCACTACTAGGACTACTAGGACTACTGGGATTATCATTACTCCTACTACTACTACGCGCTGAAACTTTCAATTTCTGGAAAGCTGTTTTCAGAACGCCATTCCGCATGATGTTCATTCGATTCTGGCGGGATTCGCACGGATAGCACACTGGCTCAATTGGAACACTTTCCCCTTGCCTTGGGCATGCGACAAGGAATCAGGAGAGACAGCGCGAGCATCGCGAGGGCCTTTCAAACTATTCAACACGGCTTGGCTCCACCAACCTGGCTCGCAATCGATTGCGCGTCGCGCGTCTGAATTCGTCGCGTGAAGACCAATGACAGCAATCTGCCAATTCGACGCGTCTCACAAATTCAGAAGTGCGAGCTGCTGCTGGGATGCGGACAAAACGGGCGCTCGACATTCGAGAGCGGAGAGGCGACCACGTACATCGGCCATCTCGTCTTTCGAAGGATCGACTGCCGTGGCGATCTCTGTCTTCATCTCGACGCGAAACGCCTCGATATCTGACTTCGTGGCTGTCTCGCTCTTCAGCGACGTGTTCCGCATCGTACATTCAGCTTCGGGCATGAGCGGCAGAACCCCTCTGCGACCGCGCAACGGGGACTGCCATCCGCAGGGCTGGTCCCGGGAGCCGCGAGCACGCCGCCCAAAGGGCCTTCCATGCGCAGGAATTATCGCCCGCAGGGCCGGTCCCGGGAGCAGGTGCTGCAAAAGCAGCGGCGCTCGGCTCATCGCTGGGTTTGCCGCGCGCAGGGCCGGTCCCGGGTGCCGCGTGCACGCCGCCCATCGGGCCGTTGCATGCACTGGAGCTGCCGCTCGCTGCAACGGCAGGGATGCTCGGCTCTGCGTTCCCGCTGCCAGCCCCTGGAAAGGCGGGCGCGGGATTGAACTCCTTCTTGGACATGCAAACCGTCCATCGCGTCGCCCGTCCGAAATTTCTTCTGGTCAGAATTTAACCCCCGGCGACCGCGCCAGTGCCACCTCGCGCGCGCCAGCTGCGCCCGTGGGGTCGATGCCGGGAACGGCCGTGCCGGCTCAAGCCGGGGCTCTCACGGGGCCGGTTCCACAGGCCGAATGCACGCTACGTTCATCAAAACTTCTGCGTCGGCTCTCCGTTTGGATTATGAAGACAATGCGCTCTGAACAGCGGAGCGACAAACGAGAACCGCGCCATGTCTCGAGCCGAACGACCCGCGCGCCATTGACACGGCGAAAAGCAAACATAATGATTCAATAATCTTTCCAAACAGCTGGTCTAAAAACCGAGCTTTTGACCGACGTACACAAATCTGCTCCACTTCTGCGCCGTAGCGCAAACTCGAGAATATGTGGCCGCGGCTTTACGAAAGAAAACATGAAACACTCTTGCGTTGACTAAACATAATTCGACTGGGATGGCATAGAGACTTTCGGAACGCGTCGTTGGTTAGACTCCTAATCCGGAGACTGGGCGTTTCTAGAAACAAAATCAATCCATAGAATCGGCCTTGCGAAAAAATGCATTTCTGAATCGAGTTATCAAAGGCTAATAGTTCACATGTACATAGTGGCAGACACAGGAGAACAAAAGAAACGACGACGTGGCGCCTCGACATTCGGCGATCCCCGGTGCTGAGACTTCAGCGAAATCTTTTGTATGAGTTCGCCTTCCTCTCTGCTGGAGGGGGCAATCTGTTGAGAATTGTGAAACATGGAAAACGTGCCGTTCCGATTCCCTCAAGAATCTGTCGAATAGAATAAGCTCAGTAGGATTGTATATGTTCAATTCGACCGAACAAATGTATAATTTTATCTTCGATAACGCACGTTGCATCAATGCGATGTCAATATAATGGGAAGCCGGTGACAAGCAAACAAAAACTAACAATCCAAATCAAACAGAAACCAACAACACTTGAGAGATCTGCAAGCGGAACAACGAGAAACAAATGTCCGTCAAGCGCAAACGCGGCAACTTGACCGCCGCTGCTGTTCCGGCGCGCACGTATATTCATGGAATTTCGGAACTGATTTCTAATAAAGCCGGTTAGTGGCGTCGAAATTATCCAGGATAAGGCCAGGCGGCTTGAGAATTCTTCTCCGCCTGGCTGGTCTGTCTCCCTGAGAATAAAATTGAGCAATGGGGTAATAGAGCAATGACATAACCTTATGGTGCAACTAGTATTAGTACAGAAATGACCTGTAGTTGTAGTTCTGTAAATGGTAATGGTATAGTAGTAAAACAGAAGTACTGCTGGTAGTAATAGTAGAAGAAGAAGTAGTAGTAGTAGTAGTAGTAGTAGTAGTAGTAGTAGTAGTCGTATTCGTATTCGTAGTAGTAGTAGTAGTAGTAGTAGTAGTAGTAGTAGTAGAAGAAGAAGAAGAAGTAGTAGTAGTAGTAGTAGTAGTAGTAGCAGTAGCAGTAGTAGTAGTAGTAGTAGTAGTAGTAGTAGTAGTAGTAGTAGTAGTAGTAGTAGTAGTAGTAGGAGCAGTAGTAGCCATTTTGGCTCAAAGCCATTTTGGCTCAAGCAATTTTGGCTCAAGGCGATTTGGCTCAAGTGCGACCTGGCGCGAGCTACTCAATTGTTGCCTGTCGCTTGGGCGGTCAGTTATTGAGCTTGTCGCTGGGGCGGTCAATCACCACGCATTTTTTTCGCTCACATCACACCATTTTGAGCTTGTCTGCTATGTCGGGCTTGGTGTCAGGCGGTCAGAAGCCAGCTTTCACGAAATTTCAAGACAAGGAGACTTTGGCGCCAGACTCTCGGCGCGCCGATCTGCTGTCTTGCAATCGGCAGGCCCTTTGGCCGGCCAATTCGCTCTTGCTCCCGACTTTCCTGGCGCCGCGAGCAGTGGGGTTCCGCCGAGCACGCAGCAACGCGGCTGGGAAGAGCAGCTCGACGTCGACATGCAGTCGGGATACGGGTTGCGCGGTGAGTATCAGTAGGAATTCCCTCTTTCCTCTTCCTGTGCCCGCTCTCTTTCTCCCGTTTGCCTTTCCTCCTTCCCCGCGCCGCTGGCGATCCCAGTGGTCCTCTCTGCATGGGTTTGATCTTTGAGGTTCCTTTTCTCGTCTTTTTCGCGATCCGGTCCGCATTTCTTTGGCCTCGCTCCGGACATGCATGTGTGGCGTTGGCTGCCTTCGCAGCCGCCTGACCGTTCGGTCAGCCGCGTTCTGTGGCTTCGGCCCTTCGTCACAATTTTGATCGTAATCGCAGCAACTTCACTTGCTTAGTCACTTTTTGCTGTACTCTTCTTGCGTCTTTATTCGGCGCTCTTGGGCTTGCGAGATTGGATTCCCGCGGACTGCTGCCCCTCTGAATGCTTGTCATATCCTCTGGCTCGCCGGTCCGTGGAGCCTTGTGCTGTGTGCGGTCTGTCGGCTTCTCGCTCTTCCCGGTCTTCCCTTTCTTCCTCCTCCGGATCATTTTGGGGCATGCAAGCAGCATCAGTCGCTTTGTTTTTGGGCATGCAAGCAACACCTGTCGCTCCAGTGTTTGGCCTCCTCGTTTTTCTTTCCTCCTGATCGTCTTTGCGCGTGTTGTTTCATGTAAAGCCTCGTCGACGCTTGGTGCCCAAATAGTGTGCACCTTTGTTGTGTGGGGGAGAGAAAATCGGATCTTACTGGTTGTGCATAGTCGTTGCGACTCTCTGGTGGCCGTCCATAAGGTCCCGATTCTTGCTGATTTTTGTTGTTGTGATTTTTTGATCGTTGCCCGTCTCTGTTCCTACTTGTTTCTATCAGTGCGATCTTCTAATTGCCCATAAGGTTCTGGGTTCCGGTGGCGGTGGTTGCTGCATTTACTGGTCGTTGCTCATCGGGTCCCAGGTCCCGCGAGCCCTGGTTGTTCCGATTTCGATTTCTTTATCGCCGAAGCTGCCGCCCGTCGAGTCGTAGCTTTGGGCCTCATACGATTGTCGGAAGATGTCGAAGGAGATTACAACGCGAAGCTGCCCGATGAGTTTGTTGCAGCATTGGGAGAGTACGGTAAACCCAAGAACTCCAGAACACACTTCTGAATTTTTACCGTACTTTTACCGAACAAACTCCCGAACAGGAACCGAACAACATCTCAATTCGGAATTGGTTATTGTTTTCAGATTTTTGTCTTGGTTTGTTTTTCTGTGGACCGTTCAACCAAGTAGAGTTGTTTAAGCACGAAGGATCCAAGTAATTTCAGCGCATACACGGCCACCGTCGCAGATTGAGCACTAATTCAGTCAAACAATCAATTTGCGCATCCACTGCATTTCAGAATATGTTTTTGTGTTCAAGTGCGCGTTGACACATTTTGTTGGAATCGTTGGTCGTTTCAGGTTTAACGTGGCCTGGTTGCGTTCTTACGCGTTCCAACCGAGCAGAGGTTGCCACAGTTGTTCGAGTACGAAACATGCAGTCGAGTCATCTGAGCGCATACGCGGCCAACGTCGCACGTTGAGCACAAAACGGGTTGAGTCATTTTTCAAGTATCTGCCGCGCTGCAGAATTATTTTTTTGTGCAAGGGTATGTTTAAACATTTTCCAGGAATCGGTGATCGTTTCAGCTTTGCCCTGGCCTGGCTGCCTTCCCGCGCCGTCCAAATCGATGAGAGGCTACCCAGGCCAATTTTGGAGCATCAAGCGTCCACGGTCTCACGTTGAGCACGAATTGGTCGAACAATCATTTGAGCACCTGCCACATTTTAGAATTTGTTTTTGTGTGTTAGTGCAAGTTATCGTTTCAAGATTGCCCTGGCCTGGCTGCCTTCCCGCGCCGTCCAACAGAACATATAATGCCCAGGCAGTTGCAATCGAGCGTGCGGAATTTGAGCATTTTTTTTTTCCTACGCAGCCTCGCAGGGATGAACCTGGCCACGCAAAGTCTCAACAGCATCAGGGTGCACTAAAACTTTAAAGAATTAAGATGCAGGAGAGGGAAGGAGGAAGCGGAACGAGAAAGACGAAGAAGAAAGAAGAGGGAGGAGAAAGGGAGAGGAAGAGGAAGGAGGGAGGGAGGGAGGAAGGGAGGAATGGGAAAGGCGCAGCAAAGCAAGCAAGCAGGGGGGGAGCGAGGAAGAGAAGGAGGGAAGGAAGGCGCCGGACACGCCGGACGAGGAATAGAAATACGCCTGCGGACCGAGCACCGCTCATAACCCGCGCTGGGAGGAGGAGCCGAGGATAGGAGGGAGACGGCTAACGACAGCAACCACAGCAGCACGCAGGAGAAGAGAGGAAGGAGGGAGGGAAGGGGAGGGAGACAGAGGGAGGGAGAAGGAAGACGAGAAGGGAGGAAGAAGAAGACAACAATTTTTAATGATAAGAAGAAACAAATAATATTACTAAGAAGAATGATAAGAAGAAAAATAAGAAGAGGGGGAAGGGGGAAGAAGAGGAAGGCAGACTGGACAGACCAAGAACACCTGCATCAAGCAGGAGGTAACCAGTCGCGGCAGCGACGGAGAGGGTGGTTAGCGAGCGGAATACGACAACTATAGAAGTCTGGCCACTCAGGGTACGAATTCTCATAATCACGAAGTAAAGCATGGAGTGAAGATTGAAAGTCGGAAGCTGCGCGGGCTGCTACGACGCTGTCAGGGAGAATGTTGTAGACACTAACCAGGTCCAGCATGGATCGACGAGTGAAGTCCGAGGCCCGCAAGTGGAGAGGATCCTCTAGATGCCGGAAGTGGCGGCGAGGGGAGCGAGGGGGAGGAGGAGTGGCGAGGCGAAAAAAGGAGGAGAAGTGGCCGGGACAGTGTTCAAGAACGGCGCGATGAATTACCCCGAGCATGGCAATGTCGCGCCTGCTTGCGAGAGGGGCTAAAGAGAAATAAAACAAAGCCTCTTCTTCTGTAGCGGATACAGAACGAAGAAGACGTGTTTGGACAGCGTCTAGGGGGGCGAGGGAGGAGAAGGAGGAAGCGAAGTGGAGCGCACAAGTCCCGTACTCAATGTATGCGCAAATTTGGGGCTTCAAGCGATAATATGATATCGGCACATGAATAAAACTAGCGATTGCGTACTAAGCCTGGATGGATTCGTGCATTAAAAGGCGTGAGTCGGAAACAATACCGAATAGATTTAATGGCGAACCGCAAGGACGACTGCGAGAGAGAATATGCATGCAGTCTTTCCCTGGAATAAAACGACCTGGTTGGCAGCGCCCCACCTGTGAAGGGAAGTCTGGCACTCGTCGAGCATGCGGTAGCCCTGCGCATTTGTGACGCTGCAGTCGACCACGCGCACCGCATTCAAATCATCTGCGTAAGTGAGTTCAAAACAGTGGCTCGCACAGCCATGCGCGAATCTGAACAGAAAGCGTTCCAGAGCGGAGGCCCCAACGCAGTGCCCTGACATATCATATTTTCCATGCGAGCGGGCTCAGAAAGTTCGCCCTGAACAGTAACGCGAGTGGAGCGGCGGCCAAGCCAGCTCGCTAGCACAGCCAGGACAGGCTCCAGGACAGACAAACCTCGGAGCTTCGCAAGAGGCGGGGCACATCGACTCTATCGAAGGCGCCGCTGGCATCGGAGCAATACAGTAAACTCGGCGGCTGGAAGAGAACGCAACGATGCACTGCGTAACAAAATATACAACTGCGTCGCGTGCTCCCCGGCCTGGGCAATAAGCAATTTACCGCGCACCGAAGCGGCTAAATCTGTCCAGCTGCGGCCCAAACAATTGCAAGAAGAAGCGCTCCACGACCTTGGAAAGCTGAGAAGTAAGTTGGATGCCTCTGCAGTTGTCTGGACTAATGACAGCAAGCTTCTTAAACAATGGGTGTACACAATGCTCCCGCCTTGGCAAGGGCCAGGAGACCGCAGAATGAGACGAGCGAGCTTTGTAACAGGGTCCCCGAGACTACCAGCGCAGCTCTTCAGGACACTGGCAGGGAGAAGATCAGGAACAGTACCGCTGTCTTGCCTGAGGCCGCTGAGAAAAGCTCGAGCGGACCTGGTGCGAATTATGCTGGGTCCCCACCTGTCTGGACAAGTTACAGCAATCGACACATCATAAAGCTCATTCTGGACTAGGGCAGGCAAGCGCCACTTGCTGCTGAAAGCACGTGCAAAAACATCTGCTTTAGCAGACACAGAAAGAGCCCACGAGCCGTCCGGACGCGTCAGTGGGGAGGAGGAAGGCTTTTGCAAATGCGACAACAAGTCATAATAAACCTTCCACCGCTTCTTACTGCCACGCCCTGGAGTCCGAAGCTTCTGCCGCGCACGCTGCGAATGCGCTCTAAAGGCCTCCAGCAGTGCAGCGCTGCAAGCAGCTGCGGCAGCAGGGAAAGAATCCGTACCAGAGCTAGTCGCTTCGCTCGGACTGCGTCGAGACAGTCTTGATTTATTCAAGGGTGCGACGATGCAGAAGCTGCTTGCGAAGAAGGAATCTAAGCATTCATACAACATAAAATCATTTGACTTAGACAAGCGACAGCAATGTTGGGCGTCGAATTTTCTATCCAAGACCAATCCTGCTCAAACAGGTGGCGGTCGATCGATCGCCAATCTGCGTTCTTAAAAGAGGCCACAGCCGACGCTCACTAAGCTCACACGGCAGCGGCGGTATACAAACTGGGCACAACCTTGCGCTATAATTCGCTATTGGTGTTAAAACTTTGGAGAGGTAATTGAATCCGGAATGTCACATGAAAACAAGCCAAGAAGGTGAGGATCGCGAGTAGCAGCACGAACCCATTTTTTAAAACCCCGCTCCAGACACCAATTATTCAAACACGTTCCCTCCGAGGAAACATGACTGCTAAAGGTTAGCCAATGCGTGCGGTGAACATTCATATCGCCAGTTATAATTTTACCTACGCACTGATCGACAAGCGAGTTCCATTCGTCTGGAAGTGACTCAATCGAATTCAATTCACAGTGACACGGAAAACGATACCAGCAGCATATCAATACAGGCCCAGACTCTGTGCGTATGAAAAACCAGACGCTCAGCAGAAGAAGAATGGAGGAGAAAAGAGCAAGCCGGAACAACATTATCAAATGCAAAGACACAGACGCCTCCGCCAAGACCGTCCCGATCACGACGAGCGACGAGGGAATGCCCCAGAACGCTGGGATGAGCAACGGATGCGTGAAGCCAAATCTCAGCTAACAAATAGTAGACATGAAGGGAGGGGAGAGAAAGGAGATAAGCATATCATTCATCTTTGTGAACTTCAACCGCTGAATGTTGAGCGTCAAAATCGTGAGACTCGCCCAATCGAAGAATGGCCCAGGCCGGGATTCGCCGCGGCCGCCATCGTGAAACAAGATGTTTTGAAACCTAGTAAATAATTCACGCAAACTCCGTTGGCCCAAGGGAGGACGAGGAGGAAAGGAGGGCGAGGAGACGGGAACAGGGGGAGCCGGAGTAAGCGAACACGATAATGTAAATTGCGCCGCGCTTCTCGGGTCCGCGGGCAGGAGAGCCCGGAGTTTACGATTTCGAGAAAGTAAACTGCGCTGCGCTCTCGGGTCCGCGGGCAGGAGAGCCCGGAATATGCGAACTCGAAAAAGTGAACTGCTTAGGCGCATTCAAAATGACGGGAGGAAGACGAGGCGCAGGAAAAGACAAGGGAATAGAAGACTCGAAGCTACTGCGTCGGAGCACAGCCTCGGCAGACCGAGGCCCTCGACGACGAACTCTGCGCGGACCGGGGACCGCGCGCAAACTCTTTCGGAGTGGGCGAGAGTTCGATAGGGAGCCTCGAGGTTGCCGGACAAACTTCCCGGCACGGTCCCCCAAAAGCTCTACTCGATCTTTAAATCGGAAAACGGACCGCGGAATGTCCCAGTTAAATCGCCCTTTCCCTGCTCAAACGCATTCGAAGAGTCGACACCAACTACCCGTGCTTTAACACCGACGCGAACATTAGTAGTCGGGACACGCGCTTTGATAAGGTTGCTGGCCTTACGCAAAGCCCAATTCCGATGCTGGTTGACCCGGGAAGTGGCTGCCTTGTCTCGCACATTCTCTCCGCCGGGGGTGCGAAAGGAGAATGGCTGGCCGACGCGCGACAGAAAATCTTTCGCCAACCTCTGGGACGGAAACTCTGCAAAGCCTGCCAGCGAGAGCATCTGAGTGTTCACAGGTTTTTTGAAACAGTTATCTGTGCCAAAAGAGTTCGCGCGCACATGCTGCTGGACGAAATGTTCGATGGCCTCCAATCTCGCAACGGTGCTCCTCGACTCAGAAAAATCGACGAACGCGACCCTGCGTTGAGAAACATCCATGGAATTCAGCAACTGTACAAACTTAGGGGACGAAGTCGAAGAAGCAGGGCCCGCAAGCTCGAGCTGCCACATCGGACCTCCAGGGTCCTCCGTCTCGTCTTTCAGAGGGTCCACGGCCTCTGAAATTGCAACTGCCGTCTCAAGGACGAAGTCGTGGCCATGCTTGTGTTCATTTCAGCATTCCGTAGGTAGCCTTTTCACCTGCCACCCGTGGGGCCTGTGCCGGGAGCGCTCGGTGCGAAAGCAGCGGCGCTCGGCTCATGACCGGGACTGCCACCCGCAGGGCCGGTCCCGGGAGCCGCTTGCGTGCCGCCCGAAGGGCCATCGCATGCCCTGGCACCACACCCTGGAGGGCCGGTGCCAGGAGCAGCTGCTGGGAAGCCAGCGCTGCTGGGCACTGCGCCTGCCGCGCTGCCTCCCGCGCCAGGAGAGGCAGGCGCGGGGGCGAAGTGGCCCACGTCTTTCCCGACAGACTCGTCCATAAGAGTCTCTACCTCGATCTTGCGCTTCGTCTCTGGAGAGGGCTTGCTGAACGGCAGCGCGACGAGCGGACAGGCGTGCCGGGTGTCCGTATCCTTGCGTAGCATGTGGTTTCTGAACGCCAGATGCCCCGGATGCCATTGCGATCGTAAAACCTGATCGAGTCTGAAGTATGTGGTGATTGACCGCCCCGGCGACAGGCTCAATAGTTGACCGCCCCAGCGACACGCCTGTGCAACAGACAGCTTGTAACAAGATAGCTTGAGCTTGAGCCAAAATCGCTTGAGCCAAAATGGCTTGAGCCAGAAATGGCCAAGGCGAACGTTGCACGTTGAACGCGGAACCTGTGAATCAATCATTTGAATGCCCGCCGCATTTCGTGATCGTTTCAGGCTTGCCCTGGCTGGTTACCCTGGCACCGTCCAACCGAGCAGAGTATAAACAGTTAATTCGAGCAGCATTTTTTTCGGATTTTAATGCACGTGATCGCTAGAACATGTTGCGGGAAGTAGTAGTCGTTTATTGGTTTGGCTGCCTTCCTGCATCCCAAACAATTTCGCATATTGAAATGAGCAATTTGAGGCTTAAACATTGAGCACAAAGTCGGTCGTAGACACCGCAAGTTCCACAATGCGAATTTGTTTCGCAGTCAGTTTGAGCACGGCCGTTCCGGCTTCCTTCAGTCCGGCCGTTCCGCCATTGTTTTTGGTTGTTCGCATTTAATTATTCCGCTTATTTCCGGCGGAGCCGGCAGGGCACTGCAGGAAAGTTCGCATTTGTTACATTTGAGTCGTTTTTTTGCTCCTCCCATCCCAGTCTCTCGCATGGATTTTTCTCAGAGATGGATTTCGAGTTACGTTCATCGTCTCACCGAGCCTTCGCCTTCAGTTTCTGTGCCTCAGGGCGGATGCGTGAATCCAGGTTTTTACCGCTTTCCGTTTCGCATCATCTTACCATTCTTCACGTGAATCTCGACTCTTTCTTTTCTTACAGCGCTGAGCTCGACTGTCGTTTGTCTTCTCTTCCCTTTGTTTCTTCCCTCATCTTTTTGAACGGAGCGAAGATAGAGAGCAGCTGTTTGCACTCTCGCCTGACACACTATATTGTTCCAGGCAGACGGGATCGTCATTCCGTTGGTATTTTGTGTCGATTACCTTGTGTCGTTGTTCTCGCCTTACCGAATTGCAATTCAGCGGGGATAATTTGGCTGTTACCTCACAGATACATTCCCCGTATTATCGGCCTGTTGGTACAGACTGCCATGTTGTGTAGACCTCAGCGCCATTAACCTTTGGAGTGGATTGGGCTCAGCATTCGGCGCTGTGTGTAGCTACTCTCGTCGTTGGTGATCTCAACATTCACCACAGGCATTGGCTGAATTCACGCATTTTTAGTCCAGAAAGAATTGCCCTTCGTAGCTGGTGTTCGTTGCACGGTTTTTCCCAACAAGTAATCGCCGACCCCGGGCGAAAACCTGTCGTATTTAGTTTTAACCGATATGCCGAACGAAGTATCGATGGCCGTGCTTCCGAAGCTAGCCGATCACGACATAGTTGTGTCTTCCGTTTCTGTCTCTCCAGTCTCAGTCTCGAGTGTTTCGCGCGAGTGCTGGAGGTATTCTCAAGGGAATTGGCGCAATCTTAGGCGATATCTCAGTGAGTCTCCGTGGCACGATATTTTTGCTACCAGCGTAGACTATGGAACTCGAGCTCTTTCAGATCGTATTTTGCACGGAATGCGCCGGCATATTCTTCGAGGCGCGGTTGCAAAGCACGGCTCCCACCTCTGGGTCTCCAGGCTGATGCCCGAAAGCAGACATGTTCTTGTATTGCTGAGTTTCCCTTCGCTGTCCGCGCGTGCAGCCCCGCGGTGCTGGAAGCTTTTCTATCGGACGTTGCTCGTACTCGTATCAAACTGAGATCATCTCTGGCCTGGGTCGAAAGGATGGTGGCATTTGTCTCGCGAGCTGATGTGCAAAGCATCGAAGCCCACCTTCGCTGCTCTGCCAGATTCTGCCGGGGCCTGGGTCGTTCAGCCAATTCTGAAAGCTGATTTGTTTGCGTCTTCGTTTGAACGAAGATGGCGAGTTCCTGTTTTGCACGACAGCTTATATTCCGCTCTTCCTCCCCCTCCTCCCTCGCCTCCCTTGCCCCATCCTCTCCGTCATGCTCGCCAGGTCCTGTCAGCGCTTCGCGAAGACAGTGGTACTGGACCTGCTTTCGATTCTGCCAGGGGAGTGAAACGATGCGCCCGCGAATTGGCAGGTCCTTCATTCGCACTTTCGCGATTTTCTTTTACATGTGGTAAGTGGCCGGAGTATTGGAAGGTCCATTGGGTGTTCACTGTATACAAAAGAACTCCCGGCACGAGCCGGACAACTATCGCGGCATTCAGTTTACAACGCAGATCTCGAAAGCAACATAACGATTTTTGAGTATGTTGTTTATCCCCCGGATGTGTCGTGAGTTGCAATGCGGAACATATCAATTCGCTTGCGCGTCGGGCCGCGGCGCTCGAGACGCGTTGTTATTTTTAGTATAATCTTGGCTCCGCGCCTTCTCTGCGAGAAGTGTGTGGCAGTTTATTGTTCACATGCGTCTGGCGCTTCTGACAAAGTATCGTCGGGCCGCCTTCGCGCCAAGCTTGCAGTGGCAGGAATGCCCGCCTCTCTGCTCGCTGTCCTGGAAGACTGGATCTCTCTAAGATCAGCGCGCGTCGTCGTGAACGGTACAGAGCCTCGTATTGTACAGATGTGCGACATGATTTACCATGGCGCCGTCTTGGGGCCACCACTGGAGCATTTATTACTCTGACGCCCAATATCCGATAGAAGACAGCGGTGTTCAAGAGATATCGTTCGCAGATAATTGAAATTCTTCTCGCTTGGTAGGCGCAGGTCTAACGGACGACGAAGTTTTTGTTATCATGTCTGTTTGTTTGCAGAAGCTGCATTCCTGGTGAGAAGCTAGCGGAGTCTGCTTCGACAGTACTTAAAAGAGCATGCACATAATGTCTGCGAGCCGGCCGTTCGGAGATACTTTTAAGCTGCTTGGCGTCGTGTTCGATTGTAAGTTATTCATGCAGAAAGCAGCCCAAACTTGTGCTTGTGAGGCTGCCTGGCGTACGTTCACGGCGATACTACTCCGTGCGCGAGATGGTCTTGTTGTGCAAAAGCCACGTGCTCTCATATATGGAATACCGCACCGCTGCTCTGAACCACACGTCAGGTACAGTTCTCGGTCTTGTTGATCCTGTCCAACACCGATTCTTGTCTGCCTTTGGGGTGTCTCCACAGGATGCTTTGATTCGGCTTGCTCTTGCCCCGCTGGCAGTTCGCGGTGACATAGCTGTCCTTGGCTTGATCCACAGAACGGTTCTCGGCATCGGGCTTCCTATGCTTTCAGATTTCTTCGTCCTCGATTCTGCGCCTCCTCCTCCCAGGCGCGCGTTTCGCCGCCACCGTAATCATTTGGGTGTCTCTTGCGACATTCGCTTCCCCGATTACGGATTACCTGATTCGTTCTGCCCTCGACGCAGTACGTACGGGTTTACAATATCTTTCCTGACAGTGTCGTTCAGCAGCGAAGTGTGCACGATTTTCATCGGTGCCTCCAGCAGCTGCTGTGCCATTGTTTGAGATTCGGGCACGGCGGGTGGCAGCAGACCTTCGATTGGCGCGGGCCAATTGCTTTTCATTCACTTCTGGCACTCCTGAGCTGGAGGCTTCCATCTTGATGCTTGCTTTCTCCAGCTGATTCTTACTTGTTCGCTGGTTGCTTTTCGCGTACTCGTCCTCTTGTTCCTCGTCTTCCTCTTCCGTCTTCCCCCCCTCCCTCTCTCTCCTGTTCCGCTTTCCTGTCGTTGCTGTCGTGTCCCGCCGTCGTTGTCGTCGTCTTCGTCCTTCGTCTCCTGTTCCCTCCCTCTCCTCCCTCCCTTCTCCTCCCCCGGCCTCTCTGCGCGGAGTGCAGGGTGTGCGCCCTGCGCGTCGCCACCGTCAGGGCACCGCCTTTCCCCGCCAGCCTTTTTTCCTCTCCCTTTCTGTCGTCAGTCGTCTGCTGTTGCTGCCTCCCCCCCGTCCCTCTCCTCCTCCCCCCCCCCCGCTCTCCACCTTCCCCTCCCTCCTCTCCCCTCTTCCGTTTGTGCCCTGTGTCTCCCTTGTGCTCCTGTCCCTCTGTGCGTGAATGTTGTTTTTCATTATTCGAGTGGCCGTTTGTCCGCTGCGCGGAATTGTGCACGCGGTAAGTTGTTGCGGCATGTCTGAGTTTTTTTTTTTGTTTTTTGTTTTTTGGTTGGATGGTTTTTCAATACCAAACGACGACGGTGTTCAAGCATTAGTTTCCCATGCTCATTCACAGGATTGTTTTCAAGTGCCAGTGCGCGCTGGACCATTTTCTAGAAATTTATAGTCGATTCAGGTCGGTTTACCCTGACATAGGTGCCGTTCCGCATCGTTCGAGCAGAGTTGGCCCAAACAGTAATTTGAGCACACAGTGTGCAATTTAGTAATCCCAGTACGGGCATGACAAAGCACGCAGCAATTTCAATAAACAATGTGAGCGCAAACACACATTGTGACGGTTCATATGTTTTTTTGGTTCAAGTGGAAGTGCACGTTAAAACGTTTTGCGGGAGGTTTGCTTTGGCTCGGTTACCCTCCGCGGTTGGAGCAGACAATTGGACACGAAATATGCGTTCGAGCTCTGAAAACGAGCACAGAACAGGTCGAACGATTAGTCACCCCCTCGTCGCAGCAAGCAAAGTATTGATCAGTTTTGAGAAGGCAGTGACTCAATCATATTAGCATCGAAGTTGGATCAATGCTTTGTTGTAAGACCATTACATGTTCGTTGTCGTTCCAAACATGTTTGCCGTGGTTTGGTCGCCTTTCTGTGTTGTCCGAATGAGCACAGACAGTTGGAGCAATTAGATGAAAACGTCAAAGCAGAGAGTCGTCGAGCAGTCTTTATTGTGATATAAGCCTTTTGGTTGCTCCGGTTGCCTTCCGGCACTGCGTAAGCAAAGGGCAGTGGCGGCCCAAGCAATATTTTCAGCGAGCAGCTTAGTATTTGATGTCGCCGAAGAACCCTGTTCAGTTGCAAAATTTCGAATTGTAGTGTTTGGCAAACTTTGAGATTTGCGGGAAGCGGCTGTATTACGCAGTCCGCTTGTTTGTTGCCCATGATTTGTCATTCGATGCGTTCGCAGATTTGTTGAAGTTTCCATATTTTTTCGTTGTAAGTTCAGAGCTTTTCGTTTCTTCGGGAAGTTGTTCGGTTCGTGGGTTTATTCGCAATAAACGTTTCTGAGAAGATTCGCGGGATTGTCGCATCCTCCATGGGAAGAACTTCTCCTTGCGAGTCCACTGGACGCTGGTGTATTGCGGGTAGGGGTTCATCTGGCTGCCCACGTGCTTCAGATTCTAACCTCCGCTGAGTTTTAGGGTAGGGCTCATATGTGAGTAGCTGGCCTGGGCATTCCGCAAGCCTTCCCAAAGGATAGACAATATGATGCTACACCATTTCGGCACATGGTTTCTAGCCGTTTTGTTCTTGATAGCTTCCTCGGGGCTCTTCAGGTTCCTCTTCGCAGCATCGCGGGAGCACATCGGGTGTTATGGCGTATTTTGGGGCAATCTTGCGTCCATTTGGGAAGGTCGCCGAATCAGCATTGATCTTTCCAAGCGTGCGTTCGAAGTTGCGTTGGATGCCTTGGGCGTGTGTTGATTCCGGATTGGTTGGTTGTGGATTGTTCGAATGCTTCATCGAATCCCCATGGTATACAACTGGCTTTCGTTTCGACGAAACAGAAGCAGCATGCCAGTCTCGTGCGGCTTGCAGAGCGCTTCGATGTGCGGAATCAGTTTTTTTGTGTGGAAGCAAACCGTGATGATCTATTCCGCCTGTGATTTCAAAATGCGTTGGTGTGTAACGCGGGTCGCCATGTCCTACAAATATTTGGTCAAGCTAAGCAACCGTAATGAGCCTGGTCAAAATGTAATACTATTGGAGTGTCCGATTTTGGTACTTGAGTACTGTCCCTCCAGAAACTAATTATGATCATGAGTGGCCAACTTGTGTGCGACGCGTCCAGCAGCATGCAGTCTGAACATGTTCGATGCCGCCCGCTCACACCTAACGCGGGCAGTTTGATGATAGACACGCGTGACGTTGTCGGATGCATGTCGAGGCGTGCTCGCTGCCCTGATGTGCCGACGAGTTCGATGCATTTTTTTCACGTGTGCAATCGTTCGTTGGTCTTTTGGGCTCCAGGCGTCCTTGCAGGGCCGCGCTGGCCGCGCTCGACATGTGCCAGTGGTTTCTGGGAGCCAAACGCGCTTGATAGTGTCAAAGGCTAGTGAAATGGTTTCGTCCACCAGGTTTCTCGGGCCGAACGAAAGGGGTGGATAGGGAAAGCGGGGGCTACGAAATCTGCTGCATGCAGCTGGTTTCGGCCCCGCCGCCGGGCCCATTCCTCGATACATGGGCGCCTCCAGGCGCCCCCCCTTTCGTTCCCCCCGAGTTTCATTTCCAGAGTCCCACTTCCTCTTGCAGGGAAGCTGGAGCGCGTGGCTGGGGCCAGCCCTTCTACTCTGTCCAGCCCCGGCTATTTTCCCTCTGGTTTTCTTGCCTTGGCGTGGCGACCCCATCCTACTTGTTGCGGGCTCGTTTGCAACCTTGTAGGTTTTCCCAGCCTTGGCCACTCCACCTTTGACGAAGTTTTCAATTTATTGTTTCCAGCTTTTCAGTGCTGAGATTGAGGTCCAGGGAAGAAGGAAAGTGGACTTGACTTCAAGAGAGCAAGGTGAAAGCAGGGGAGAGAAGGGGAGATACCTGTCTCATCAAGGCTGCCAAGGAATCGCTGAAGGGTCTCCGACACTGTAGTGATCCAGTATCCTCGCAGGAATGTCGATTGCTTAGTTGTGGCAGCAGTTGCAGTTTTGAAGAGATGTACGTACTCTGAGATTTTGCGGACCAGTGCTGCGGATGATCATCGACAATCTGTTTGCAGCGGTCAATGTCTCGTGGAAGTGTATCACTTCGTTTGGCTCCTCTATTTGCTTGTTCGGGAATCGAACATCGGACCTGGAGGCTCCCTGTCGAGAGCCAGCGTTTATGCTCAGAACTGAAACAAGTCGTCCTCCCCCTTTGGAGATAGATGTTTCCTCAAATCAGGTGGCACCGTCGCCCTTGTTGGGCTCTGGCCTTATCCAAATGGCTACGGAGGGAACAGGGCGCGGTCACATGCAAGACCAGGGCCGCAAACATTTAGTGAACGCCCCCCCGTGTTATATCTGAGACTGCTGCCACCCTCCCTCGGCGCTGTACTCGAGTCGGTCTGAGGAAACTGCTTGTTTTTGGGACCCGAGTTCGACTTCCGAAAGATTGGCTCAGACCACTCCCCCCCCCCAACTCTCTCCCGTCTCTCTCAGCCTCGACCTCGGGCCCTGGTGGGGGGGAGTGCCCAGAGGCACCAGTGCCCCGCGCTCGCGCTCGTGTTCCCTGCTGCTCGCCCTGCTCGCCCCCGTCCTGGGACCACGCAGCCTGGCAGGAGCGCGTTCGGCCACGCGCTCGCTACGTCCCTGGACCCCCTCGCGCTGTGAAGCTACCACGTCGGAAGGTTTTCCTACATCTTCGGCTTTGGGAGCCCTCGCCCGGGCCTCGGCACCGTCGAGCACGACTCGGGATGAAAAACCAGTCCCCGGAAGCTCTGGGGTCTAAGTCATGAACATACTCACGATGTTGGGGGCCTGGGCGCGTCGCCCGCTTGCGCTCGACGCGACCGTGCTGCACATCGTTGGCGGACGAGGCTCTTCCTGGCGCATGTGTTTAGCGAGCGCGAGGCAGCGCCGTCGGGCTGGCCCTGATCGCCAGTCCCAGTCGTCCGGCCGCCTCCAGCCAGGCTCGGGCTCGCGGGGACGCCTGGGAGGGGAACGGCCCAGGTCGACCCGGTCGATCCGATTCGGTATCGATTTGGGCCAGCCCGCGTATCATCCGAGTCCGATACTCCGACGATCAGCCACGCGCAGAGGGGTGGTCGGGGGAGGGGGGAAGGCTTCTCAGAAGGAGGCTGCTTCTTAGAAGCTGCGAGCCTTGTCTGTAGATACAATGCCCGCGCCTTCTGAGAAGCAGCCTCCTTCTAAGAGGCCTTCCCCCCCTCCTCCTCCCCTCTTGTGCGCGCCGCCAAGACGACCTGGTGCGACTCGATCCATGCACGCCGTCTGTTGTACATCCTTGCGCAGCCGGTCCGGCTCGATCTCGTCCCCGTGCCGATGCAGCCCGACCCGATGCACGTTCCGACTCGACCAGATTTCCCGATTCGATGCCGACCGCTCTTGATGCCGGTTAAGTGAAGGCCTCTACCTGCTAAGACTGAGAAGCCACCCCGCTTCCTTAGAATGTTCCCCCACCCCTCAGTCTGCGGCCTCTTGCGAACCCTACCCCTGTTGGTTCAGTCGACCCTGGGGTATCAGAAGCCCCCGCTTGGGTTCATCTGGCTGCAGACATCCTTCAAATCCTGAACCCCAGGCAGTATTTCAAAAGTCTTACCTGCAGGGGCATCCTGTACCCCAGGGGCATCCTGTACCCCAGCCGGTATTCCAACACCGTTCCGCTCTCAGCGAGATCAATTCTGCATGCTTCGTGGCACTGCGTTCACATCAGCACTGTAAACTCGATACCGGTTGGCGTGCCGCTGCTTCCGCAGAGCGGAGAGTGATGTTTGGCGTGGCCTCTCTCTGACCACGCGCCCCGGCGCAGAGCCTGACTGACCGACCCCCTGCAAGGGCGGGGCTCGCACGTGGTTAGCCCACTCGCCCTCCTGGCCTCTCCGGCCGCCTCGCGCCCCGCCGGCCTCTCTTCCTCGAGACTCGCTGTGCACCGGCGCCCCCCGCCGCTGCTCGACCGCCGTCGGACCCTCTTCGGCGGCGCGCGGAGGGGGGAAAGGGGGAGGGGGGAGGGCTCCTTAGAAGCAGCCCGCGCTTCTCAGAAGGCGCGGGCCTTGACTGTAGATGTACTTAGCTCGCTGAGGAGGCGCGGAGACAAGGAGATGGTCTCGTTTGTGGAGTCGCTGGTCGCGGGCGGCATCGTGACGCAGCACGATCTCTACCAGGAGCGATCCCAGGGCCGGCGCCTTCTAAGAAGCAGCCTGCTTCTACCAGGAAGCCTTCCCCCTCCCCCCTCCCCCCCCCTGTGCGCGCCGCCAAATGCAGAACATGTGGTTCGCCAGCACGCGCTTCTCAGAAGACGCACGCCTTGTATGTAGATGTAGGGCCGGTGCCTTCTCAGAAGCAGCCCGCTTCTAAGAAACTTTTCCCCCTTCCCCCTGCCCTCCCTTCTGCGGGCCGCCAACAGCAGAACATGTGGTTCGCAAGCCCGCGCCTCTCAGAAGGCGCAGGCCTTGTCTGTAGATGTAAGGCCGGCCCCTTCTAAGAAGCAGCCTGCTTCTAAGAAGCCTTTCCCCCTCCCCCCGCGCCCCCTCTCTCCGCGCGCCGCAAACATCAAAACATGTGGTTAGCCAGCCCGCGCTTCTCAGAAGGCGTAGGCTTTGTCTGTAGATGTAGGGCTGGCGCCTTCCAAGAAGCAGCCTGCTTCCAAGAAGTTTTTCCCGAATACGCTGACCTTGTCTGTAGATGTAAGGCCAGCGCCCTGTAAGAAGCAACCTGCTTCTAAGAAGCCTTCCCCCTTCCCCCGTCCCCCCTTTCCCCACCTGCACGCCGCCAACAGCAAAACATGTGGTTACCCAACGCGCGCTCTCAGAAGGCGCGGGCCTTGTTTGTAGATGTAGGGGCGGCGCCATGTAATAATCAGCCTGCTTCTAAGAAGCCTTCCCCCTCCCCCCTTTCCTCCCACTCTGCACGCCGCCAACAGCAAAACATGTGGTTAGTGAACAATCGCTTCTCAGAGGGCGTGGGCCTTGTCTGTAGATGTAGGGCTGGCGCCTTCAAAAAGGCAGCCTTCTTTAAGAAGTCTTCCCCCTCCCCCTTGCCCCCCCTCTGCGCGCCGCCAAATGCAAAACATGTGGTTCGCCAGCCCGCGCTTCTCAGAAGGCGCAGGCTTTGTCTGTAGATGTAGGGCTGGCGCCTTCTAAGAAGCAGCCTGCTTCCAAGAAGTTTTCCTCCCTCGCCCCCCCCCTCTGCGCGCCTCCAACAGCAGAAGATGTGGTCAGCCACCACGCGCTTCTCAGTAGGCGCGGGCCTTGTCTTTAGATGTAGGGCCGGTGCCTTCTAATAAGTAGCCCGCTTCTAAGAAGCTTTCCCCCCTCGCCCTAGGCCCCCCCCCCCTGCGCGCCGCCAACAGCAAAGCATGTGGTTAGCCAACGAGCGCTTCTCAGAAGGCGCAGGCCTTGTCTGTAGATATAGGGCTGGCGCCTTCGAAGAAACGACCTGCTTCTAAGAAGCCTTCCCCCTCCCCCTAACCCTTTTGTGCGCGCCTCCAAGACGGCCTGGTGCGACTCGATGCCTGCACGGCGTTTGTTGTATATCCTTGCGCAATCGATCCGGCTTGATCTTGTCTCCGTGCCGGTGCGGCCCGATCCGACGCACGTTCCAACGCGACCGGGCTCCCCGATTCGATGCCGACCGCTCTTGATGCCGGTTACGGTTGTAGAGGGCTTCTGCCTTCAAGAGGTCCCCCCGCTTCCTTAGAAGGCCCACCCCCTCTTCGCGCCGCCGTATGCTTCAGCCTTCAGGTCTTATGGTCATGCCCTTCGATCTGTTTTCCGCAGCGCTGGCATATCAAGAGTTCGTCGTCGAGTATTTCCTTGTCGCGGCGGGCTCGGGGATGGTCAGCGTGACGTTTCCCATTGCTTCGCGGTTGCTCTAGTCCAGTCCAGGGCAAACGATGCGTCTCGCCCGCTCGGCGTCACCCTCTGGCGCGCCTGGCGTCGGGAGGCGGCGGGTCTCTCGTCGCGCCGCTTCCCGACGCCGGGCGGCGGGTCCTCCAGCCGGGCGCCGCGTCGGGAGGCGGCGGGTTCTCCAGCCTTCGGGGCGCGCCAGCACGCGGGGCGGCGCTCCGCGGCCTGCGCCCTCTGCCGCCTGCGCCCTTCGGTCGGGGCCCACACAAAAGCGCTACCACCACCTCCTTCGGCCCCTCCCTCTTCCAGGAAAGAGGCGAGGAAGAGGAGGGTATAGGAGGGAGGAGAAATCGTCGTGGTGGTGTATGCTCTTGGGGCCCGCACCTCGTCCCGTGCAGTGGGTCAACGTGCGGCTGCCTTCCTTTCAGGGGAGGCGAGACTCAGTACCCGGTGGTCGTTGGAAGTAGGCATTTTGGGATATCAGATCCCAGTCTATTCTTAGGCATATTCCTACTTTAAGGACTGAACGGTATTCCCTCTTCCCCCTGTTCAGGGGGTGGGCGGAAGCCCAATTTGTGTTCAACGCTTTCCCACTTCATGTTGCAGCCGATTAATTTCGACTCACGGGTGATAATAAAACGACCCCTAACCGTAATGACGCAAGGGCTTCGCGGCCTAACGTCGTTCCACGGTTTGATACATATCCTTAAACACGTTGGTCTACTCGTTTGAGACATCTTCACAAACCGACCCCCTCAATCCCTAATGTGTTTGGCCCTCCTAACTTATGTCCCCTCCCACATGATTCGGTAATTTCGGGGTTCCCAGCGGCTGCGATTTGGCGCCCGCCGTGGCTGGAGTCGTAGCCGCTGCGACACTTGTCTGGGGGTACGTCGTCATGGGGGTACGTTTGGCCCTTCCCAATCCTCTTCTCCGTCGGCGGCGAGCCCGGGGGGGAAGAGAGAGGGGGCGGGCCTTCCCGGAAGGCTCAGAAGGCCTCAGGCCTTTGAGAAGTTCTGTGAGCGTTTTTCTGAAGCGTCAGGGCTTCTGAGAAGTCCTGCTGCCTTCTGATAAGGTGATCGAGCAATATTCAGGCTGCCCAAGTGGCGCTGGAGCAGATGGAAGGGTGGATCGTGCCACATCGTTGATGCATCTCCGATGTTCCGCGATTTCGAACCTGGCTGTCTCCGTGTCGACGTCGCCGATGCACCGGTGGAGCGGTGCGATCTTCCGGTCTCATCTGCTCTGGCCCCATTGGGGCAGCCTCCTCAAGAAGTAATTAGTCGCGGCGTCCATGTGGGCAGCGTACATTCGGGGCATGTCATGTTGTTCCACGCGGCCTCCAAAGACGAGGGCCGCCAGATAGTTCAGAATTTCTGGGACATATCCTGACGCAGCCGTATCATGAAATTTGTTATCGTCCTATGATTATGTCCAGAATTGCCGCCGCCTTGCTCGATAATTGTTGTCGCAGGAATTCGAACGTTGGTATGTCATTTTGTTTTCCCTCCCCGATTGGAGAGCCCTCGATCATTCAGAAGTATGTAGTGCTCGCGCTGCAGCGCCGGCCGCGTTCGAGGATCGGTGCTTTGTTCTTGTCGTTCAGAATGGCGCTCTCGCCCCAGCTTGGGCCACAGTTCTGGATCATATTCCTTCCTCGTCATCGCCGTCCCCCTCCTTTCTCCTTTTCCGCGTTCGCCTGGTCCGTCTTCCTGCTCCTCATGCTCCTGTTGCTCGTCCTCCTCCTCGTTCTCCTTCGTCATCCTCCTCTTCCTCCTGCTTCTCCGCCACCTCCTCCTCGTACTTTTCCACTCTACAAGGTCCCTCTTTCTGATTGTCTTGCGCACGATGGGGCCACTTGGGGGATCAATGTCCTTTGGAACACCCCAGTCGGCGGATATAACATAATTCAGCGCAATTGGAAGGGATGGGTGGGAAGGCTAAGAAGTCTGACAGGTCGCGAGCGCACATTGCTTGCGCTCGTCTTCTCTTCTCTCCATCTGTCAATTTTCGTGCCTCTTCTCCTTTTCCTGCCCGACACGGCCACGGAGGCTCCCATGAGGGGTCAGCGCCACCTGAGAGCACGTCCGTGGCAGTCGGAACAGGTTTGCCCGCCCGCAAGAGCGTCGCCTTAGGTGACGGGCCTCTCTCTGGCCTCCTCTTCCTGCTTCAGGTCCTGGCAGAGGCGGGTAGCGCTCCCCCCGGTCGCTTGCGCCATTCGGTCGCTTGCGCCATTCGGCGGCGCGGCGAGGGGGCGGCGGGGCTTCTGAGGACGCGGCGTTTGAGTAAATTGCGAGGAAGGCCCACGCGAGAGCGCGAGCCCTGTATAAATTGTGAGGGCGCCCCGCGCGAGAGCGCGATTCGGGAATAAATTGAAGAAATATCAAGCGGGAGCCGTTGTTGTCGTAAACCAGGGGCCAGGGGCACAGTTTGGTGACACCTCGCCTTCTCAGAAGGCGGCGGGGCTCCTGAGCCTTCTCTGAAGGCCCACCCGCTCTGCCTTCCCCCCCCCCCCTCCGGGCGCGCCGCCGAGCCACGGCGCACCTGGCGCCGGGCGGCCAGCCCACGGCAGCGGACGCGGGCCGGGCTCCCGTTGCAGAGCTGGCTGCTGCTGCTCGCCCCCGCCCCCCCCCCCCGAAGGCTCAGCGGCCTGGGGCTCGCCTCCCTGGCCCTCTATGGAGCGCTGTGCTGGTCTCTGGCCGGCGAGCTCGACGAGGTCTGGCGCCGCTTCCCGTTTGTGCCTGCTCCCTTGTTCGTCTGTCTGTTCTTCTGTTTTTTGTTTTGTTTTGTTTGTTGATTTGTTTGTTTGTTTGTCTGTCTGTCCGTTTTCCAATCTGTCTTTTCCCCAAACAGTGCTTGTACTTATGGATTATTATTTCTGTTCTGCGGAACTGGGCCGTGCCTTCGCATTGGACGCTATGTGACCGCCGTCGCCGCCCCGTCGCAGGCTCGTTGCCGCCTCGTCGCCGTCTGTCGTCGGGGCTTTCTCGTTTTTTTTGTGTTTTTTTTGTGTGTGTTTTTTTTTTTTTTTTTTTTTTTTTTTTTTTTTTTTTTTTGTTTCTATGTTATTTAATGTGTAATATGCATATATATAGTATTATTATCATTGTATTTAAAGAAAAATTATGTTAATGATAATAATAATATGAAGAAGAAGAATATTAGTATTAATAATGTCTATCCCCACGCCTGGGGATTACCCGCCCCCCTTTCGTATTACAATATACACATGACCATCGTCCATCGTGAATCTGAGTTCATACATCCCAGCCGAGCTGGTATCGCCCCCCCGCCATCCAGTGCCAAAAATGCAATTCGCGCGCGTTCGCTTGTCAACACTTGTCATTTTTCAAAAGCCCCTAGCAAACATTGAGACGAACTGCGCACGCGCGCGTCGTCGCGCGCGTACGCCGAAGTCCTTCAAAAACCATCGGTTCGTATGGATGTCAAACTCCAGTGTACAAACACACATGTAAAACACATGCTTTCGCGTGCGCACTCTTGCGAGTTCTTAAGGAAACCATCGGTTTCTCAACATATGCATCAACTGCTACCAAACGGGCTTCGCGCGCGCATGACGAAATCACTCGAACGCCCTTGCACGCGTGCCGTCGCGAGAGCCCGTTGCAACAAATGGGGCGAAGCGCACACGCGCGCGTCGTCGCGCGCGCATGCCGGAGTTTGTCAAAACCTTTAGTTTTGTGGCGATTTTAATTTCGAGTGTCCAACACACATTTAACACACATTGTTTCGCAGCATCAGTTTCCCAAAAAGCATTCGCTCGAGCTCTTGCGAATTCTTAAGAAAACCGTTTGTTTTTCAACATTGTCATTGAATTCCAAACGGACCTTTGGCGCCGCTTGCCGACATCATTCGCACGCCCTTGCGCGCGTGCTGGGGGGGCACGATCCGTGTCGAATAATACCATGCGGGTCACTCTCGCGCGTCGGCCGCGCGCGCATGTCGAATTCTTTCCAACACCTTCGCCACCGACGCGAGCACGCCGTCATCGTCGTCGGCGTGATCAGCATTGGCGCCGTCACTGGCCGCGCCGTCGTCGTTGTCAACAGTGTCACCAACATCGCTACTGTCATCATCGTGTCTACCGTTGTCGACGTTGCTATGATACCGCGCCCGCCCACGTCGCCGACTCGCAGTGAAGTGCCCGCTGGGATGTGCCCAACGGTTAGCGCCATCGCGGCCGCGTCGGTCGCGCCCAACTAGTTGGCCGCTGCGCGCGCGTGCTTGGGTTGGCGCGGCCGCAAAGATGCACCAGCCAACGCCAAGCATGCATCGCAATCGCCACCGCGTGGGTTTTGCAAACCAATTTGCGGGTGGGTGGGTGGGATGGTTGCAAGAGCATGGGGTGTGCCAACTCGTTTGTTTTAATCAATCGCACAACATATATGGCACCGCATTTATTGCACCACAGATTTCACCGCATACGTTGCACCAAATATATTGCACCACGTTGCTTGCACAACATCGATTGCACCGCGTGAATTGCACATGGGTTGCACAACGTAGATGCGCCACATGAAATGAACCACATTGATCGCACCGTATAGATAGCACGACATAGATGGCACAACATGGATTGCACCACATTTTTTACACGATATAGCGTGGCATAGATCGCACCATACACATATATATATATATATATATATGTATGTATAGATAGCTCCGCATATGTTGCATACCGTACGTTCCTGCTACAAACACACTGATTGGGATCCGCGCGTGCGACTTTTTGTTATTGTCATTGTATGTTGACCTGATTATGCAAAGTAAGATGTGCAGCGTCTTCTTGTCAGTTTCCTCATTCTTGTCGTTCTTCTTTTGCATCTCATTATTCTGCCCCCGTCCTTTCTTCATCATCTCCTCGTCCGTCTTTTCCACCCATTCCTGCTGTCCACATTTTCCTTTACTTTTTCCCCTTTTTCCCCTTTGCCTTTCGCCCTTCGCCCTTCGCCCTTCTCCTTTCTAATTTCTCCTCTTGCTATTCTTCCTCGTCGCCTCTGAGTCTTCCTGGAAAGGGCGCCGGCCCAAGGGTCTCTTTTACAAGGTAGTCTTTGTGCCGGGACTCCACTGGCGTTGGGCCGGCGACATTGTTTTGCGATAGATATCGAGGTCGAGTAAGGCTTGCGAATTCAGATTTTGAGGACGTCTCAGGCGAAACGCTTGTTTTATACACGTTTGTCGAGGATGTCTCAGGGGAACGGTTGGCTTTGCAGTGCTGGGGGACTCGAGCGGGGGCCGGAATTCATGGGATGCCTCAGGCGAAATGCTTGTTTTCACATGCCCAGGTCGCCCACAGGGGGTATTTAACATGGCTGTCTTTATTCAGACGGAGCCACGTGGTTTCTCGTGTCCATGCCACCCAGCGGGGTATCTAAGACGGTTGCCATTTGCCCCTCGCTGGAACCAAACGTTTTCACATGCCCTGGCCACCCAGATGGGTATCTAAAATGGAGACCCCTCGCTGGAAACACGTTTGTTTAAGTGTACAGGCCACCCAAAGGGGTATCTAACATGGTTGCCCCGAGCTGAAGCCATGTGTTTTCACTTTTTATCCTTCAAGGGGCGACAGGGACCCACGCGTTTTCAGCCTTGTGCCGCTCAGGGGCGAAAGGGACCCACGTGTTTTCACGCTTGTTTCGCTCTGGCGCGAAAGGGACTCGCGTGTTTTCACGTTTTGCCGCTCTGGGGCGACAGGGGCCCACGTTTTTTGCGTTTGTTCTGCTCTGGTGCGAAAAGGGCCCTTGTGCTTTCACGCTTGTTCTTCCTCCGCTCTGGCGCGAAAGGGACCGACGTGTTTTCACGCCTGTTCCGCTCTGGAGCGAAAAGGACCCACGTGTTTTTACGTTTGTTCCGGTCTGGCGCGGAAGGGACCCACGTGTTTTCATGTTTGTTCCGCTCAGGAGCAAATGGGACCCACGTATTTCCACATTTGTTCCGCTCAGGGGCGAAAGGGACCCATGTGTTTTCACGCTTCCGCCGCTCAGGGGCGGAAGAGACCCACGTGTTTTCACGCTTGTTCCGCTCGGGGGCGAGAAGGGACCAACGGTGCTTTCACGCTTGTTCCGCTCTGGGGCGAAATGGACCCACGTATTTTCACACTTGTTCCGCTCTGTCGCGGAAGGGACCAACGGTGCTTTCACGCTTGTCCCGCTCGGGGGCGAAAGCGGCACGTGTTTTCACGCTTGTTCCGATCTGGAGCGCACGGAACCCAGGTGTTTTCATGTTTTTTTTTCCGCTGTGGGGCGAAAAAAGATCCATGTGTCTTCATGCTTGTTCCGTTCTGGGGCGAACAGTGTTCGCGTGGTTTCACGTTCGTTCCTCTCTGGGGCCGCAGGGACCCACGTGTTGTCACCCTTGCTCCTCTCTGGAGCAAGAGGGACACACGTGCTTTCATGCTTGTACCGCTCTGGGGCGACAGGGGCCCGCGTGCTTTCAAGCGTCTGGGCCACCCAGGGAGGGATATATATATATATATATATATATATATAAGACTGCAGTGGCGCTTCGCGCCATGCACCTTGGTCCTTGAAGTTTGGCATGCAGGCGGAATAGCAGGAAGGTCAAGTCGACAACTTAGCGATAACTCCTGGTTGCCTTTTCCGACATCGCCGCTATAATAATGTTATTCGTTATCCTTCCTCCATGCTTCTTTTTCCTTATTTTCGCCATACCCTGCCCCATCCTCCTCAGCTCTTTTTTGCGGAGGTTCCTCCTTGGAGAGCCTCTAGGGGCCTCACGAAAGTTGTTTCAGGCTTTCTTAAGGCCTTCTGGAGGCCTCCTGGGCGTATTCTGGGGGCCTCCGGGGGCTTCCTCTGGCCACCCTGCCTCCAACCACGGTCTCCCTGAACGACCGAATCACGATTTGGAATTCTTCGGAGGGTGTCTCTGGGCCATCTTGGGCCGCCATGGGGCTCTCTGAGGGCCATCTTGGACCCGTGTTGTGCTGTTTTGGGGTTCCCTTGGACTGCCTGGAAGCCCTTTCGGATGGTTGTGGGGCGATTTTGGAGCCTCCCAGGCGGCTTCGGACGCCCAGAAGACCGCCGTCTTGGAGCGTCGGGAAGCCGAAAAGAGGAGAACCCCAAATTCATCAACAACTAACAGAAAATCAATGATTTTTGCCTCGGGGGGCCTTCTTGGGAGTGCTCTTGGAGGCCTCTTTGGGGCCGTCCTGGAGGCCTCTTGGGCCATCTTGAGGTCACGTCGGTCACTCTTGGAGCGCTCTTGTACTGTCTTAGGGGTCTCTGGGACGTCTCCGATGACCCCCCTGATCGCCCTAAGTGTGCTGGGAAGGCTTGGCAAAACGCCTTGCGAGGTCTGGTGGCCGCTTCGAGGCCCGTCCGGAGGGCCCCAAAGCCCCAGGTCCCGGGAGTCCGGTTTTGGGGGGGGGGGTGATGGGTTTTCCCCCCGCCTGGGCTTATAAAAATATAGGAAGAGGAACACAAATATATATATATATATATATATATATATATATATGGTCGTTTGGCCCTCCAGATTGGGGGAGTCACAAGAGCCAGACAAATTTAACGAATCGACACCAGATGTGTAATAGTTTGACACGTTCCGTCCTGGGGCCCTGGGCAGGCCTCCTGCGGCCTCCTGGGGTGGCCTCCCGCGGCGAAAGGGACCCACGTGTTTCCGCGCTGTTCCGCCCTGTGGCGAAAGGGACCCGAGTATTTTCACGCTTGTTCCGCTCTGGCGCGACAGGGATCCGCGTGTCCCTGGCGCGAAATGGACACGTGTTTTCACCCTTGTTCCGCTCTGGTGCGGAAGGGATCCACCAGTTTTCACGCTTGTTCCGCTCAGGGGCGAAAGGGACCCACGTGCTTTTTATGTTTCTTCTGGTCTGGCGCGAAAGGGACCCACGTGTTTTCACGCTTGTCCTCTCTGTCGCGAAAGAGACCCACGTGTTTTCACGTTTGTTCTGGTCTAGCGCGAAAAGGACCCACGTGTTTTCAGGCTTGTTCTAGTCTAGGGCGAAAGGGGCCCACGTGTTTTCGCGTGTCCGGGCGGCCGGGCCACCCAGGGGGGGATAGCTAATATGTGGTCGTCTGGCCCCCAAGAGTGTGAGGGGGGGTCGCAAGAGCCAGATTAAATGAGCGAATCGACACCAAATTTGTAGCAAGTTGACACGTGAGGCCTCCTGCGGCCTCCTGGGGAGGCCTCCTGCGGCGGCAGGGACCCACGTGTTTCCGCGCTTGTTCCACTCTGGGGCGACAGGGACCCACGTGTTTTCACGTGGGTTCCGCTCTGGCGCGACAGGGACCCACGTGTTTTCACGCCTGTTTCGCTCTGGAGCGAAAAGGACCCACGTGTTTTTCCGGTCTGGCGCGGAAGGGACCCACGTGTTTTCACGCTTGTTCCGCTCAGGAGCAAAAGGGGCCCACGCATTTCCACATTTGTTCCGCTCAGGGGCGACAGGGACCCATGTGTTTTCACGCTTCCGCCGCTCAGAGGCGGAAGGGACCCATGTGTTTTCACGCTTGTTCATCTCAGTCGCTTCACGCTTGTTCCAGGTCGCCCAGGCGGATCTCTAACCTTTAACATGAGGATGTGTTGAGGATGTATCGAGCGAAAGTTTGTTTTCACATGATGAGAATGCGTTGGGGATGTCTAGAGTGAAGCGCCCGTTCTGCAGGATTTGATGAGGATATCTCGAGCGAAGGCCCTTCTGCAGCGAAAGCCTCCCTCTGCAGGATATGTTGAGGATGCCTCTCGCGAGTCGCTGGTTTTGGCATTGTTTGGGGAGGTGTCGTGCGGGGGCCTTGTCGTCGTCAGGGTGCGTTTCGTTTCGGTTCGGACTTGCCCTCCGATCGGTTCGCTCAACTTCGGAACTGAAACAGATCTTGAGTGCGAACTAGTCGAATGCTCCGCATGTTACGACTGCAGTCAACTTTGGGCGAACCATGCGCGTAGGCAGCTTGAGCTGAAGATCCAGATCAGTTCGGACAGGATTAGGGTGCCAAGGATGGCTTGATCCACAACGCACCAGAGAACAGCACAAGTCAAGGCAGCATGACGCAGCACAGAGCAGCACAGCACGCATCAATAACACTTTACGCCACATCGCAGCCCTTCTTATTTCCGAGGGTCCCTGGCACCTCGGAGTGCGGCCTCCTCGTCTGGCTGCGCCATGCAGTTTCAGGATGGTGAGCCGAAGCGTATTCGTCTTGGTTTGTCTCGCCTTGCTTCGATTCGGGGTCGGTTCGGCCTTCGTCTCCGTTCGTATCGTTTCGGTTCGTCTTGACGCAGTTCGTGGCGTTTTTGTTCGCCGAGCTTCGGTCCGTCCACTCTCGGTGCGTTTCGCGTCGGTTCGGAGTTGCCCCCTGTTGGTTCGCCCAGTTACGGAACTTAATCGGATCTCGAGCTCGAGCTGGTCGAGCGCCGCGCGCGGTTCGATTGCGATCAGCTCGAGATAACTATGCGTCCAAGCAACTCGAAATTAGGTTCCAGATCAGTAGAGTCAGGATTCTGATGCCAAAAACGATCTGATCCACAACGCAAGATAGTGCAGCATAGTTCAACGCGGCATGGCACATATCAGTTCGTCGTAGCACAGCACAGCACAGTCCCTGGCGCGGTACATCACCAGCGTGACCTTGAGCATTTCAATTGTTTGGTGTTTCCAATAACTTTCATGTTTCAAATTTCTATATCCCTTTCCGGGTAAGTGGGCCGATCATGTTTTTTTGCTTGCTCAGGGATCGATGGCGTCTCTCGTACCGTACCTCTTTACATCGCTTCTCGTGCTCTGTGCCATGGTCCAGGAAGGTCACCGTGTCGGTCCAGTGGCCTGCAGGGGTGATGCTGTTTGGGCGTGGAGCGAGCCTCGGGATTGCCAGGACCCCAAGCGCGGTCAATACGAGCATGGCGCGCCCTCACCGACATTGTTCCAATGGGTCCGTGGAGAGGGTGCAGTTGGCGAGCGGGAGCAATTTAATGGTGGCAGAGAGAGAGAGAGGTTCTGAACCCAGTGGTAAGCCGCGTCTTCACAGCTGGCTGCGCACAATTGAAGGAGTTGTTTCTGCCTTCTGTTTGTTCAGCCGCCTGCTGCAAACCTCGCCGCCTTGCCAGCGCAGCTACGACATGTATTCGTGCGGGACGTTTGTACCGATCTCTCCCGACAGGCTTGATACTTCCATCCTGGGGCCGTCTGTGAACATCTGCCACGATGTCGAAGCGTGGCGCGGCTGGAACGTTACATGGTTGTTGCGTTGCCTCTGGGGGGCTTCTTGGACACGCTCGGGGGCTTCTTTGGGGTCTTCTGGAGGGTCTTTGCGGGGCCTATTGGGAGTCTCGGTGCCGTGTTGGGCACGACGGTTCTACAGATCTGGGACTTCGGGCTTCCGGAAGCCTTCCCGGGGTCAGCTCAGGCAGAGAGGCGTCGGAAACACCACATACAGCGTCCTTGTTTAACCTGATTGATTTTGTAAGTGTGTGAGTGTTTGTACACACATCCGATTTGGCTTTGGCCCTCAGGCTGGGCGTCTCTCGGGGCTTAGTGGCTCGCTTGCTAGGGGACGTCCTGTAGCGTTTGGGGAGTCTTTTGGCCTATGCAGGCTGGTATTGGGACCGACAGGCTGGATGGGCCTCGAGGCTGCCTTGGATCTCTGTCGGATCAGCTTTG
>CAUYUJ010017661.1:25000-72500 GCA_963575745.1 Prorocentrum cordatum | reverse complement strand
AAGACGGGGGAGTGGAATATTCTTGGACTTGCATGAAGCAAGTTAGGAGGTAAGCATCGGTACTCGGGGCGGTGCTATCAAAACCCATGAGTTTAGGCGTGGGATGGGGGGGGGGGGGGGGGGGGGGGGCGAGGGAGAGAGATGGAATCTAGAAGAGATTGCCAACGTGAGGCGTGTCCCTGAGCAACCAGATCCCAGCGCTCTTGGCGTGCGCGTTGCGGCCGGAGTGATCTTGCCCATGGTGGTGCTCAATCGCGACTGCAGTTGGCGCGGGCCCGTCGATGGCTCGTGGGACTGCCGTGCAGAAACCGGAGTGCATGGCTATGGAGCCTGCGCCGGGGTGTTATGGTTGCAAGGCAGTTGCCTGGGGGGCGCCACGCATGAACCGCATGTTCCAGAATGTGGAGGAAGAGTTGCCGAGTGGCGCAAAGGCCAAAGCGACCCGAATATTCAGGAGAGGTTGGCGGGTGCACAGACGAAGATGGGTCCCGACTGCGCAGGGCAGGGCCAGGGTGAAGAGGATCAATAAATCAACACATTGGTCTTGAAACACGGGTCAGACATTCGACAGCACGGCGAACCCTCGACATGAATGCGCGCGCCGAGAGGCGCGGGGAAGATGGCCCCCAAGAGATTGAGCCATGAGAGACGTACGCGTGTCAGCTATCAGGAAGCAGACGAGATGGGGGATGCGGCCGACGTCGGGGGGTATGAAGGCGAGAAAGAATTGCGAGGGCCTTTGTCCACGATGGGCCGAGATCTGGGTAATTTTTGGCGGCGTCGGCGAAAATCCCGGCTGGCGCTATTCTGCCGAGGCCAGCGGCAGTGGAAAGAGAGGCGGGGGATCCTGGAAACGTTAAAGAGGGCCAGAGAAGTAAGATAGGAAGAAGATGAGGACGAGGAGATGCGACTGGGGGGGCCTGGAGCCGGAGGGGGCAGCGAGCCTGGCGACGAGAACGTGGATGCAAGCAGCGTCGAGCATGTGAATGTGGAACCGGGTTTGTGAACACCAATGGGGTGCGTGCCAGATTTGCCATGATGGGGCTTGGCGCCGATGTAGTGGAGTGGTTACTTGCCGACTTGGATGTCAGCAAACAGGTCAATGACATTCGGAGAGCAGTGAGGTGATGCGGAGAAGGCCAGCGCGACGTGCAGTCAACGTTTTCGAGGCTTACTCGCCAGTCAGAGTTACTGCCGTGGCCGGAGCCATGAGACTCTTACTGGGGCTTGCCATGGGCTTAGGTACATTCCATTGCGAGGTGACGCGAGCAACAGGGAGCCGACACTTTCCGAGCAAAGCAGCCGTACTGCTCATAGTAATTCCAGTGTGAAAGAGCGTGTTCTACCGCTGCTGGCGGAAAACCGGGGGGGTCACTGGGGGTTCCCAACTCGCCCTGTCCCCCCCTCGAAAGCCGAGGGGGGTCACCGCCGGTTCGAACCCCTCCCCCCCGCCTCCGTAGTCCATCGTGAAAAGGGGGGGGCCACTGCTGGTTCGAACCCCCCCTTTCGGAAACGAGGGGGGTCACTGCCGGTTCGAACTCCCCCCCCGCCCCCCCCTCGCCGCCGGCAAACGATTCCCGTTCCTCGGGACAGTAGGACAATGGTGGGGATGCTGGGACAGTGGTTGGAACGGTGGTGGCGGGGACAGAGGTGTGGGGACAGTGGGGCAGTGGTGCGGACAGTGGTGGGGGCGGTGGTGGCGGGGGCGGTGGTGAGGGGGCAGCGGGACAGTGGTGGGGTCAGTGGGACAGTGGTGGGAGCGGTAGTGGGTGGTGGGGCAGTGGCGAAGGCGGCGGTGAGAACAGTGGTGGGACAGTAGTACAGTGGGGAAAGTGGTGGGGGCAGTGGGGGCAGTGGGACAGCGATGGGAACAGTGGGGACGGTGGGACATCACAGAGGGACAGCGGCGGAGACAGTGGGACAGTGGTGGGTACAGTGGGACAGTGGTGGGGGCCGTGGGGAAAGTGGGGAGAGTGGGGCCCTGGTGGGAGAGTGGTGGGGGGACTGGGGACAGTGAGACACTGGTGGGGGCACTGGTGGGGGCAGCGGGGACAATGGTGGGAACAATGAGGACAGTGGGGCAGTGGTGGGGGCGGTGGTGGTGGGGACAGCGGAGTGGGGGCAGTGGGAACGTAGTGGAAACAGTGGGGCAGTGGAGGGTACAGTGGTGGAGGCAGTGGTGAGGGCGGTGGCGAGGACGGCGGTGGGGCAATAGGACAGAGGTACAGTGGGTGCAGTGGTGGGGGCATTGGGGGCAGTGGTGGGAACAGTGGGGCAGCGCAGTAGGGCGGCGGCGGGGACAGTGGGGCAGTGGGGCAGTGGGGGCAGTGGGGCAGTGGTTGGGGCCGTGGAGACAGTGAGGAGAATGGAACCGTGGTGGGAACAGTGGTGGGGACATTGGGGGCAGTGCGACAGTGGTAGGGGCACTGATGGAGACAGTGGGGGCGGTGGTGGGAACAGCGGGGACAGTGGTGGTGAGGAGAGTGGTGCTGGGGGCAGCAGTGGGGGATGTGGTGCGGACGTTGGTAGGGGCCCGGGAGTCGCTTGCTGGCGGTGAGCGTTGGGGGGGGGGGTCGAACAGGTAGTGGCCCCCTTCTGGAGGGGGGGGAGGGGGATTCGAATCGGTAGTGGCCCCCCTCCGGTTTTCTGGAGGGGGGGGGGGGAGGGGTTCGAACAGGCAGTGAACCCCTCCGGGCGGAGTTTCGAATTGGTAGCGACCCCCCGCGGTCTTCCGGGGGGTGGGGGTGGAGTTCGAGCCGGTAGTGGCCCCGCCCGGTTTTTTGGAGGGGGTGGGGGGGGCCAGGGGGGGTGGGGGTTTTGCTTGTGGGGGGGGGGGTCCAGCAGGGGGGGGATTTTCGGAAGGGGGTGGGGTGGGGCTGGTTCCAGAGGAAGAGGGGGGGAATTTTCCACTGAAGCGGCGGTGGATCGCGCTCTTCATTTAGTCCTTGCAGCAGGTTGCAAGCAGTCAGCTCGAGCAGTATTGGGTTGGCAAAGATAAGATGAGGGACATGTTCGGTTGTGGGGTTCAGCGCTTCAAGTTTGCATGGGACATGTGAGATTCAGAAAGCAGTGGACTACATTTTTCCTTTGACCACCCTGTGGGGGCCTCGAGCTGGGCCGCGTCGCCATTGCGGAATAGGTTTAAGCGCGCGGGTGTGCGGGCATGCGATGGCGACCTGTGCTACGACCTAGAGCAGGTCGCAAGAAGACAGGAAGTGCTCGTAAGAAACCCACGCGGTTCATGACTAATGGCCCCATTCAACGGAAGGGCCCCCGCCGCGAAATGTCGAGGTCAGCGTCGACGTGCCGAATGACAGAGGCAGAACGAGGGAGTCGAAGGTATATCCGGGCCCATTATGTCAAGCTATATTCGTAGGTCTGGGGGACCAGATGACTGCGAATGACCAGTTAGGGTGCCCCTTCGGAGCTTGTGGCCCAGAAGTCACTTGGAGTGAACCGGGCGATCGAGAGGAAATTAGGGAGATCGGGTGCGAACGGCGTCAGAGTGGAGATGGGCCTGCGATCACGGTGGACCAGGGAAGATAACGGGCCTCTCGCCTCGTGCCCCCAGGATGTCCGGGGCCAACGTGGAGTTTTTGCCGGCGCGCGGTTGCCTGGAGCCGCATCGGTGGATTTGCGGGGCGCGCCGGCGCGGGGGCTGGTCGGGCGTTCCAGGGGCAGGCGAGGCATGTGGACTTGTTGCTTAAGCACAGCCCGTTACCCAGGAGGGCATATGCGCGGTTTACCGTGAAGACGGCAAAGCACGGGCTTGGGGCGATGTATCGGTGAGCGAGCTCACAAGTTAAGCTCGGGAGGAGGAGACGTAGGTGCGAGGTGGATCGGCATCCGCGAGGGCGACGAGGCCAATCCTGAGTGCCGTCCTGGCTGGCGCAGCAAATTTCTTCATGGCAGTGGCCGAGGGGGTAGGGCGTGACAAATGGGGGCGTGAGAAAAGACTCAAGTTTGGGTTCGCTAACGTGACGCGGGCATACTATATCGCAAAGGCCAACGAGAATACTTTTATCAGGTTACCCGAAGAACACAGTGAACTGGGCATGTGTGGAAGACGGTTCAAGTCAATGTGCGACGCCCGGGGCGCCGTCGGCCATTGGTAGGGCTGCTGCGGTGATTTTGCACGAGATGCTCAACATGAGGCAAGGCGAATATGGGTGACGGGGCATGGCGGTGGTTTCGCTTCGTAGGGCAATCATGTTCATCTTGTTTGGTTCGAAGGAGAAATTCATACTAAACCCGAAGTTTTATATCGAGGCGGGCTCGGGCCAGGACCGTCGTATTTGAAGTCGATCAAAAATTCTCACCCGAATTGTGGAATGGAGCAGGGATGGGCTCTTGTATGAGGCGGGTCAAAGGCATGCCGGGATACTTGTCAAGGAATCGGGCCGGGAACAGTGCGAAGTGAGATGTGAGATGCCAGGTGTAACGCCACCTTGCGAGGGAAGGGGCGGTGGGGCCCCTCTCAAGTCGTGAATTTAAGAAATACTAAGTTTCAGTAGCCCGAGCGAATCGTCTTGCGCATCGCCTCCTCGGATATGCAGACTTCAGTCGAAGAGCTTGCGCTCTGTTTGTCAGCCCCAATCCGAGCGGTATGGCGCAGTCTTGCAATGTTGGACAAGTACTTTAATGGCCATGTCAGGTTTGAGTATCAGTATTCGTATCGAGAACTACCTGGGGAGCTATCTGTGCGGGCCGACGCCGATTATGCAGGTCGCAAGGATGTGCAGCAATCTAAGAGTGGAGATGCCGTGATGTGGGGGTCACATCATATGAAGTCGTGGAATCTCAGTCAGAACGTGGTGGGATTATCTTCCAGCGAGGAGGAGTATTGCGGCATGGTCAAAAGGTGCTTCAGTAACGTTTGGATAGGAGGCGGTCATCGAATACCATGGGATTGTTTGTGGCATCTCGTTGAAGAGCGATGCAAGTGCAGCAGTTGTCATTGCGAGCAGGCGAGGATTCGGAACAGTCAGGCACGTCGAAGTCTGCCAGCTTCGGTGGCAAGAGCAAGTGAGACGAGGAGACGTCAGAGGGATCCAAGTGGGAACTCATGAGAATCTTGTAGGTGCCCTAACGAAGTGTGTGAGTAGGGAAGACATGTCTTTGCATATGCGAGGTGCTAACCAACATCTTATTTACGGAAGACACGAGGTGGCACTCGCTGCGGAGTGTGAGTTCAATCAGTATCTGGGCTGTCATCGCGAGCGGATTTCTAGGGGGTTCCAGGTCTGGATCTGATGGGGTCCAGGTGCTCGCCTGTGCAATTTCAGGGCCGTGCGCACATTGCATGACTTGCCGGTTTGCGACATTTCTCGTGTCGTGAAGCCCCTGCACGTTTACGCCCAAACCTTGGTCGCTTTTGCCTGCCCGGGATATTCCCCTAATTGGGATGCCTTAATGGGGCCTGCTTGGTTCAAGGCTGGTGCCTCCTGAAGTTGCGTTGCCCATTGCTCGGAGGTTCCTCGGGTTCTCTGGGTTCCCCGGCTTCCCCGCCCCCTTCTGCCTCTTATTGTTGCTTTGCCCATTCTCGGAGGCTCCCTGGGTTCCCCCGGATTTTCTGGGTTCCCCTGCTTTCTTGGGTTCCCCGCCCCCAGTGCCTCGTATTCTTACTTTGCCAGTTCCCCGGGGGGCTCCCAGGATTCCCCCGTTTCCCAGGCCCGGGCGCATCATTGCAAGCATTGCCAAGCATTGCCAAGCAGTGCCAAATAATGCCAAGCAGTGCCAAGCAGTGCCAAATAATGCCCAGCAGATGCCAAGCAACGCCAAGCAATGCCAACCAATGCCAAGCAATGCCAAACAGCACCAAACAATGCCAAACAGCACCAAACAGTACCAAGCAATGCCACGCAACGCGAAGCAATGCCAAGCAGTGCGAAGCAATGCCATTGCCAATGCCAAGCAATTCCAGGGACTGCGAAACACTGCGCCCATGCAGTGGGAAGCTTTCCCCTAATTGGGGTCGCGCCAGGTTCATACTGTTGAATCATTTTTTGCGAAAGAGCGCTTTCTGTGGGCGCTTGGAGGTGGGGGGGGTCCAGAACCAAGCTCCTCTCCCCCTCCCGTCCTCCAGGGGGGGGGGCGGTTCGAACCCCCATTTCCCCCCTGGGCCTGCGCCGGCGGCGGCGGCGGCCCCCCTCCTTCTCCCAGGCTGGCGCTGGCACCGGCGGCGGCTGTCGGCGGCGGCGGGGAACGTCTACGAGGACGACGATTCAAGGATTCAAGGGGGGGAGGCGAGGTTCGAACCGGCCGGCGGCGGCGGCGGCGGCGGCGCCGACGACGACGACGACGACGACGACAGCGACGATGGCGACGACGACGATGAGGACGAACACGACGACGACGACGGCGACGACGACGAAGACGACGGCGACGACGGCGATCACGCGGACGACGAGGACGGCGACGACGACGACGACGGCGACGACGACGGCAAGCACGGCGACCACGACGGCGACGACGACGACGACAAAAGTGAAGACGACGACGACGACGATAATGACGACGACGATGGCGACGTCGACGGCGACGACGACGACGATTGCGACGATGGCGACGACGACGACGGCGACGACGATTGCGACGACGGCGACGACGACGGCGACGACGTTCACGTCGACGAGCACGGCGACGGTGACGACGAGGACGGCGACGACGACGACGACGCAACGATGACGATGACGACGACGGAAAACGTGGGAAGCATGCGGTGCAGCGCGAAGGAGATTTATGTCCGAAGTGTGGCCTCGTCACTATTCCGACATTCAGGGCCGAGGACAGGGCTACAAGGGACATTGTCGGCGTCGTCGTCGTCGTCGTCGTCGTCGTCGTCGTCGTCGTCGTTGTCGTCGTCGTTTTCGTCCTGGTCATCGTCGCCGCGTAGCCGCTGTCGGCGCTGCCAGCCGCCGCCGCCACCGCCGCCGCCGCCGCCGCGACGGCGCCAGCGCGGGGGGGGGGGGGGGCGTTCGAACCCCCTCCCCTGGTGCGCCGGGGGGGGTTTCGGGGAAAAGGAGGGGAAGAGGGACGGGAGTCCCCCTGGTTCTGTTCGACGGCGCCGAATTTTTGGGGGGACTCCCGAGTTCGAACGCGCCGCCGAATGTTCTCAAGGCAAGCGTCCGTGAAACGGGCTCTGTCTATTTTTACATATTTCCGTTTTGGCAAGTCGGAGACCTGGCTTCTGGGCGTTGTTCACTGTCAAATCCGTTTAACAATCGCACATGCGTCTGGTGCTGCACTCCTGCATACGCCATCAGGGCGTCGGAGTTTGGGTTTTTGTATTTCGCATCCTATCATTACTTGTCGCATTGCTGTCAAAACGTGCGTGTGAGTTTATACATGTATCCTACAGTTAATTTGCGGCGCGCTCGGCGGCCCAATGGTGCCGAGGGGGGGTGTTGATAATTACCCCCCCCGCGCCTGCTGGATCTGTCCGCGTAAAGCATATGAGAGCGATGTTTCCACGGATACCTTGTGCGGACAGGTCGTCTTTGAGAGCAAATCAGGCAATCGTCGTTGCCGATGCTGTTTGGCTGAAAAACAGTTTCTTTCCAAGGAGAGGCTCCCATTCTATTTTCAGGAGGGGAAGGGGGAGCAAGAAAAGGAGGAGGAGGATGAGGAGGAGGAGGGGGGGGAGGGGGAAGAAAGCCAATAGGAGGGTGTTTGTTTTATGCAGATCTGCAGTTGAGGTCTGGCTCCTCGAGACTGGACCCTGCTGGAGACATTGCCAGGCCAGTGCGTGGGAGCGGCCGCGGAACAGACATTGGATTTCGGGCGCGCTGATTTTGTCGACCCCGCCGTTTCTCGTCAGGTCTTGGGCCTCGACTCTGGTTCGCTTCCCGGGCCCTGGGGCCTTCAAAAAGTGCGCCCACGACGGCGAGCTGTCTGCGGGGAAAGGGGGCCGAGGCCTCCTTGGCGCCCGCGGGTTGGAAGGACCAGTCCATCGGAGGTCCGGGGAAAGATCTCGGCCGTGCTAGCCAGAGGGCAGGGCGCGGGACAGCGCGGGCGATCGGGCGCCGCTGGTCAGCAGCGTCCAACCGATCCCCATCCCCACCGGGCCGTAGTTTGTCCGCCTCGCCAGGCCCGCCCCCCTGGGTGGGGATAGGCCCCGGGAAGCCCAAAAGGGAACAGCGTGTGTCCCCACCTGGGTGGGTACGCCTGCCAGCGGGGCCGAGGCCACGCCGGTGGGGATGGGGATCGGCAAGACGACGCTCGGCTGCCCCGCGCCCGTCGGCCGCCCGCTCTCCGTCCCCCTGCCACGCGCACCGGCGCGGCCCAACGGTTCGAGGTGGTCGCCGATGGGCCTCTCCGATCCCGCGGGAAGGCCGCCAGCAGTCGGAGTCGGAGAATCGCGGCGCGTCGCAGGTGCACCGGGGGCGCGGCGCGATCTGGAGCCCGATGTGCTCCAGCCCTGCATCGCCAGTGCGTCGGTGGTGCATCGGCGACGGGGTGCGCTTCTCCGAGGCCATATCCGCTCCAGCCTGATCCGGGGGGAGGCCGGCAGAATGATGAGGTGGGCTGCGGGCGAGCTTTTTTGTGATTGGCCCGCTTTGGACACTTGAGTTTCCCCTCCCAGACTAGGCTGCACGTACGCTGGAACAAGGGGAGTTGCGGATGGGGAGACGGGTCGTGGCAAGATGTTCGAGACGTGCGGATTGGCCATGACGACAAACGCGTTGCTAGCTCTGTGCCCTCTCTTTTACCAATGCCGCTTTACCAATTCCTGCCCGTCTCCCACACCTTGGCTCCTCCTTCTCCGCTGCTCCTGCATTTCCTGGCTTTTCCTCACCCTCTGTGGCAAAGCCAGTTTGGCTTGGCAGTGGGAGTGGGGAGTGGGAGTCGAGCTTTGGTCGGGTTGCTGTTCCCAGCGCCCGAGCGAGGACAGCGCTTTCTGGCAGTACGTCGAAGCCTGCGAGAGCGTTCTACCAGAGCTGGATGAGGAGGGCTGTGGATTGCAACAAACAATTGCTCCAAGCGTTTGCGAACGAATAGTCTCGAACATCCCAAGGGGTCATAATCGAGGAAGCTGGCGCCACGGTTTCTACGGCTCGACAGGGTGATGCGGCATCTGAGTAATAGCGATTGCGGCTGCAGCACAGAGCAGGTTCTTCCAATGAGCATTCACTTACTGCTCCTCATCCACTTGTCGTGCGTTCAAGTTTTGCTGATCAGCCAATCGCAGGGCACGCTAGAAGTAGCAACGCGTCCTGGATGGGTAGCTCCGTGTGCACGATATGTCTCGCTGAAAGTACAGGTGCTGGTGTGCACTGTGATTGCTGCTGCGTGACAGGTTTGTAACGTTTTATGCCAGGTGTGACCTCTTCCTGATCTTACCTGTCTTCCTTACCCCTTCTTGTTTTCTGTTGGACCTTCAATTTTCTGAAGCTCGCCCCAGAGTCAGGCGCTGTGGCCGGGCGCCCTCAAGATATGCATTCAGCGGTTCCCAGGGGTTTGCCGATGGTATCATGTCCTGCGTGCGATGCTAAATGGTAGTCTGCCCAGAGTCAGCGTTCGGGGACACCTGGGCCAGGGGCAAGCGGGCGATCTCTCTCGAACGTGCTCTGAGTAACCGAGCACGCCGGCAGCGCATCCCCGACAGCCTTCGGGCTATTTGATGCCAGCGAGGGCACAGTGCCGCGACGCTGTGCGCTGCATTGCCGTGGCGGTGTGTGGCGACCGTTGCGTTCTGGGGGCGTGCTGGTCGCCTCTCAATGGCCTTGCGCGTGGTCGGAGGTCTCTTGGAGGCCTCTCGGGGGTCTGTTGGGGGCTTCTTGCAGGTAGCGTAGGTTTTGCGGAGGTCTCCTCGGGGCCTCGTAGGAAGCCTCTTGAGGGCTTCTGGCTGGCATCTTGGGTGCCTCTTGGGCGTCTGGGGGCCGTCTTACCGAGCATCTGGAGGGCCTCCGGGGGAGGGGGGGCGTCTTGGTCGCCTGTTTGGGGTCTGGGGGCCGTCTAGTGCCCGACTGTTTTGTCGAGCTTTCCCGAGGAAACTTGGTTGCATATTTTTTGGGCCGTCTGAGCGATTCTCGGCGCCATCTCGGGGCCTTTTGAGGCTTCTTGGGTCCGTCTTGGGGCTGCCATCTCGAATTGTCTAGGGGGCTTCGTGAGGCTCCCAAGAGCTTTCCTAACGCCGCATGAAGTCGAAAAGCCTTAGAATCAAACGTCATCATAGTCCCGTCTGTTTTTCTTGTTTTTCTATGCCTTTGGCTCCCGATACCATCGATGGAGGGGGCGCCTTCTGGGAGCTACCTGACTCCCTGGGTGTCTTGGGGGCAGCCCTGTGGGGCGTCGCTGGGCCGTCTCGGGTTGGACATACGCAGTTTTCAGCCGTCTTCAGGCGGTCTCGGGCGATCTTGGGGCCATCTTGGGTCCTCGGGAGTCGCTGGAAGTGCCAGGCATGAGGTCCGCCGACCAGACTGGGCGAAGCAACTGGCAGAATAACTGGACACGGCCCACTCCGACGGTGCGGGCGGCTTGGATCTGAAGGGCTGTGCCCCCTGCCGCTGGCATCCCAGGCTGAGTCATGCTGTGGCTGCGTTGGGGCAGCTTCGTGGCATCACTGGGACATCTCGGAGCCTCTCAGGGATATCTTGGGGCTTGTGGGGACCCTGTCGGGCCGTCCTGGGCAATGTTAGGGCTATCTGGAGCCTTTGGGGCTCATCTTTGGGGGCATCTTGGGGCTGTCTTGGGGCCTTGTTGGGCTATCCTGGGCGATCTGGGCGGTATCTTACCGTCAGTTCGGGCCACCTTGGGGCAGTCTTGGGCAGTTGATGGGCTCTGAGGGTTGTCATGCAGCGATCTTCGGGCACCCGAGGAACAACACATATGCAGGCCAAAAACACTGAAACCATCGTGTTTGTTGTTGAACACTATTACTTCTAAAGAATTATTATTGTTGGACCCCCTGGTGCACGCCCCCCGCCCAAAACCTAGGCCGCAGCTACATTTTCATCATTTTTCTGCGAAAGCTTCAGAAAAGTGGATTACCCCCGGATCCGGTTTTTTGTTGACGCTCGTTTTCCCTTGCAAAAAACAATAGAAAATGAAAATTCTTGTTCTTAGTTGATCAAATTTCAAGAATCCCTTGCAAAAAATAAGGTAAAGTGGACATTCGCGCTCGCAAGACGAAATCCTTCCAAAACCTTAGGTTTCGTAACGATTTTAACATAAAAACATCAAAAACCCAATGGTTTTTTAAGAAAAAATTGTCAAAATGTCCTTCCGCGCGCTCTTGCGGATTCATAGGAAACACACCACTTTTTAAACATTTCTGTCAAAAGGGTCTTTGCGTGCTACTTCTTCAGGTGCTTTGAACTTCTCCAACAACGGTTGCGCGCCTGCGAGGGCCACCATCCCTTGCAAAAAATGAGACGAAGTGCACATGCGCGCGGCCGCCGCGCGCGCATGTCGAAATCCTGCCAAACACAATGGGTTTTCAATAATTTCAAGATGCGATGTTCAGAAAACATATGAAAACGCACTACTTTCTCATCCGAAAAATCTCGAAATCCATTCGCGGTCTCTTGATGAATCTTTAAAACCCAAGATGGCCCCAACAGGCGCGCAAGATGGCCCCAAGAGGCGTCCATGAGGCCCAAAGAGGCGCCCAAGATGGTCCCAAGAGGCTTCAAGAGGACTCCAAGAGGCCCCCAAGAGGTTCCAGAGAGGCTCCAAGGTGGCTCCAAGAGACCCCCAAGATGGCCCCAGGAGGCGTTCTAGAGGCCCCAAGAGTCCGCCGTGAGGGTCCAATAAGCCCCCAAGAGGTACTTTCATATGTAACAGATGTGATCAACCTCTGTGGGTGTGTACCCCACGCCAGTGTAGTAGCCAGGGTCGTCCGCACGCCACGAAGTGAAGTGTCCCAACGTCATAGGGCGGGAAGCTGGGTGTGGGTGGTCTCGAAGAGTCGTTTGGATATTTGGTAGAGCTTGAACGGCCCCCCCACGAAGTGGGGGTATTGGCTGGTGTCGCAAGAAAACCCTGGCACTGGGGAGAACACTGAGCGTTCGGGTAAAATGATTGTTGTTGTTGTTGTTGTTGTTGTTGTTGTTGTTGTTGTTGTTGTTGTTGTTAGCTCTCAGGGGCGTCTTGAGGCCCTCCTGGACCATCTTGGATGCATCTTTGGGCCATCTCTCGCAGTCTTAGATTCTTGAGTGAGATCCTCTTCAGGTCGTCGTCAAAGCAGCAGAGCAGTGGTCATCATCATGTTCTTCAGGGAACAACTGTGGCATGTCCACGTCTGGAAGTGGCGTGATCTTGGGGCGAAGCTGGAAGCGTTAGCGGGCGTTGTATGTTGGGTGCTAGTCGCAGCAATCCAGCTATCCAGCTGCATGCGGAAAACCCCGCCACGGTGCCTGTGCAGCAGCGTAGCAGGAAGGAGGCTGAGTACAGGAACAGCGCATTTCCTACGACTAGCCTTCATTGAGCCGGGTCGTGATCCCGATCTCGTCTTCGTCCGCGCGGTAGGTAGGGAGGAGAAGGAGAAGGAGGAGGAGGAGGACGAGGAGGAGGAGAAGGAGGAGGAGGGGAGGAGGAGGATAAGGAAGAGGAGGAGGATGATGATGATGAGGAGGAGGAGGACCAGTGTAAACCCAAGAGTCATCAAGAATGTTGGAATTAACCAACGCTACAAGCTACCTCTTCATAGGCCCTTACAACGGTTCATTCCCGTTGAGGGAACTGCCTCGTTGGAAGACAACCGTTTGTATATCTTGAAGCATGCCAGAACATTGTTCTCGGGATTTCCACGACACGGATCAATCTGACTGGTGCGTCCTGACAATCTGGAATCGTGCCAGAACGCCATTTTTAGATTTCAACCGCGAATCAACATAACTGTTGCACCCGCATAGTTCTGAATCCTTCCAACACACCATTTCTGCTACGTTGATCGTGGGAATCCGTGAAACCCTTGCAATTTGTTTAACGAATGTGCGCGGCGCTTAGGCGAGAGCCACATTTTCAAAAGGGACCACCCTCAATCCGTGAAGCTCTTGCAACTTTCTAAAGCGAATGTGCGCGGCGCTTAGGTGCAAGCCACATTTTGAAAAGCACCCGCCGTCAATCCGTGAAGCTCTTGCACATTTTTCAAACGAATGTGCGCGGCGCTAAGGCGAGAGCCACATTTTGAAAACCACCCGCCTTCACTCCCTGAAACTCTTGCAAATTTTCAAACGAATGTGCGCGGCGTTTCGGCGAGAACCACATTTTGAAACCGACCCGCCCTCCATCTGTGAAGGTGTTGCCATTTTTCGGCTTCAGAGGCATAAATGGTGAGGAAGTCTCAGGCGAAACGCCCAGCCCGCCCTAAAAACTGGCCTCGGGGTGCGACAGGGAGAAGTTTATTTATCCGTAAGGGCTTCGCCCCCTGCCGCCGGCCCCCTCTCTCGAATAATGGGCAATGCAAGAGCGAAAGCATGAGGCCTTAGCGCCGCCGTGAAGCAGCGTCGGGGCTTCACGCGAAGACGGTGAGTAATCGGCAAGACAGATGGAGATTCTGATGATATTGTTGAATTCGGTGTTGTATTTCGAGGGTTTATGGTTTCGGATACGCGAATAGCGCGTTATTTACGAGGGTTTCTGGCTTCGGGCTCGCACATCTAAAGTAATGTACACAGGTTTATGTCTTCGGAAACGCGAATATTGCGTAATCTACGAGGGTGTATGGCTTCGGACACGCGATCATTGCTTAATTCATAAAAAGGTTTATGGCTTCGGGGTCGCAACTATTGCATCATTTACACAGGTTTATGGTTTCGGAGACGCGAGTATTAGATAATTCACAAAAGGCTTATGGCTTCGGGGACGCGAATGTCTCGTGATTTACAAGCGTTTGTGGCAGCCTCTGGGACGCAAGTATCGTTTAATTTGCAAGGTTCATGGCTCCGGGGACAAGAATATGGCGTATTTTGCGAAGGCTTATGGCTTCGGGAACGCGAATATTGTGTATTCACGTGGGTCTATGGCCTCGCTGACCCGACCACTATGTAATTTACGAGGGTAAATGGTTTCGGGGGCGCGGATTTCATGTATTTTTACGTGTCCCGCGCCCCTCCCATGAATTTCAGGCAACGCGATTCGGGCGTGGTAACTAGGTTCCTTCTCGGCCCCCCCCCTCGCGCGGTCCATCAACAGGGAACAGTCAGCAGCAAGAAACAGAACTGTAAGAGTGGAAACTGGACACTGGAACCGGCGCAGGGAACATCAAACCTTGGTCCTACAGCCTGGTGGCCCCACAAGGGGGCCGGCGGATAAGGAAAAGGAATGAAGGAAGAAAAGGAGGAGGAGGAGGAGGAGGAGGAGGAGGAGGAAGAGGAGGAGGAGGAGGAGGATGAGGAGGAGGATGAGGAGGAGGAGGGGGACAGGTGAAACTGAGGAGGAGGAGGAGGAGGAGGAGGATGAGGAGGAGGAGGAACAGGCTTCTCGGGGCCTTCTTGGGGCCTCCTGGGGGCCTCCTGGGGGCCTCCTGGAAGCTTCCTGAAAGCTTGTTGGGGGTTCTGGTGGCCTCACGGGGCCTCCTGGGAGCCTCTTGGTGCCTCTTGGGCCGTCTTAGAGGGTTCTTGACCCGTCTGGCGCCTGTGGAGGCCGCTTTGGGGGCCTCTCTAAGCTGTGTTGGTGCCCTCTTGGAGCGGTCCACGGCCGCCTCGGGGCCCTCTTGGGAGACCCTTGGGCGATCTTTGGACTTTTTTGTGGGCCGACTTGAGGCCCTCTTATGGGGGCCTCTTGGGCTGTGTTGGAACTACTCTTGGAGGCTTCTTGGGCCTTTCTGGGCGGTCGAAAACCCGAACACGCGATAACCCCAAACCCTTACAACAACCTTAGGAACATCAATGGTTTGGGCCCCGCTGGGCTCTCCGGGGGAGGCCTCTTGGAGCCCTCTTGGACCGTCCTGGGAGCTTCTTGATCTGTCTCGAGGCTGGCTTGGGAGCCCCCTGAGCCGACTTGGGCCATCTTGGGCCATCTTGGTGTCATCTTCGCTGCCTTGACAGCCGTCCTGGAGGCCACGAGGGTCCCAAGAAGGCCTCACGACAGATCAAGAGGCCCCCAAGACGGCCTTGGAGGTCCCCAAGAGGCCTTCCAGGGGAGCCCGAGGAGGTTACCAACATTGATTTTCCACAGTTTTCGTTGACGGATTTTGAGGTTTTGGCATGTTTGGGTTTCCGACCGCGCAAGGCCGCCCGTGCGGCCTCTTTGGGCGGCCTTGCTGTTCGTTTGAAGCGCTTCCAGGCCGTCTTGGGGCCCTCTTGGGAGCCCTCGGGCAATCTTTGGGTCCTCTTGGCCCGACTTGGGACCCTCTTGGGGTTCTCTTGGGCTGTCTTGGGGCTATCTTGGATACCTCTCGGATGCCTCTTGGGCCGTCTTGGACGATCACCGAAAATTTTGAACACATGCGAGAACCTCAAAATCTTTCAAACACCTAAAGACCATCAATGGTTTGGCCCCCCCCCCCCGAAAGGGAGAAAATTCACCCTATTTGACTTGGGTTCGTTCTTACTGTTTTACGTGTTTCTTGTGATCGTGTTTTTTTTATTGTTGTGTTCTCTAGTAATGCCGCTACAGAAGGAATCCCTTTGTAACGCCGCAAATAGTTTTTCGGGGGGGCACCAGCGGAAAACCAGGAAAACAAGGACAACCACGGAAACCAAGGAAAACACAACGAAAAACAAGGAAAAACAGAAAACTAAGGCCGCCACAAAAGGAATCCCTTTGTAAGGCCGCCACAAAAGGAATCCTTTTGTAAGGCCGCCGCGGGAGGAATCCCATTGAAAGGCCGCCACAAAAGGATTCCCTTTGTAAGGCCGCCACAAAAGGAATCCCTTTGTAAAGCCGCCACACAAGGAATCCTTTGGTAAGGCCGCCAATGCCGTTAATGTTTCTTCGGGAGCCATCAGCGGGAAACCAGGAAAACAAGGAAAAACAATGAAACTCAGGAAAACACAGCGAAAAACAATGAAAAACATAACAAGACTATGTTTTCACATGTTTTCTTTGGTTGTCATTGCCTTTTTGCTGTGTTTTCATATGTTTTCTTTTGATTTTATGGTTTTCGGCTGTATTTTCACAGTCTTTTTTGTTTTTTTCATTGTTTTTCGCTGTGTTTTCATTGTTTTCCTTGTTTTTCCTTGTTTTCTTGGTTTTCCGCTGGTGGCTCCCGAAAAAGGATTAGCGGCCTTACAAAGGGATTCGTTTTTGCGGCGGCCTTACAAAAGGATTTCTTTTGTGGCGGCTTTACAAATGGATTCCTTTTGTGGCGGCCTTACAAAGGGATTCCTTTTGTGGCGGTCTTACAAAGGGATTCCCTTTGTGGCGGCCTTACATAAGGATTCCTTTTGTAGCGGCTTTGCAAAAGGATTTCTTTTGTGACGGCCTTACAAATGGATTCATTTTGTGGCGGCTTTACAAAAGGATTTCTTTTTCGGCGGCCTTACAGAAGAATTCATTTTGTAGTGGCTTTACAAAAGGATTCCTGTTGTGGCGGCCTTACAAAAGGATTCCTTTTTTTTGCGGCCTTACAACATGTTTATAGACCGCCACGTGCGTACAGCGTCCCCGCAAAAGGTTTTCGCGCATGCACATTCCACAGACCGCTCGCACGTTTCACGATTGCAAGCGCCCACCGCCGCTCACGCAGGCTCTTTGGAGACCGTAAAAAAGGGGGAAAATATGTGCATTTTCTGCAAATTTGGGGCTGGTCTGTGCGGTTCAAAATGAGGCCCCAGGGCCACCAGGCGCAGTTCTTGTTTTTTTGAGCGTGCTCATTTCAATAGTACGTTCACAATTTTTCCAGGAAAACCATTCTGTCAGATTTCGGCCAGGGGCGGATTGCGGGTGCCTGTCGGGTGCTCTTCGGGTGTCTTTCGAGTGCGTTTCGGATGCATTCCCGTTGCTTGCCGGTAGCACTGCGAGAACTTCTTCACTGCATCCTGCGGGTGCCCAGTGGGCGTTTTCCAAGGGCATCGTAGATATTCTCGCGAGTGTTGTGGGTGCCTTACGCGTGCTCTCGGGGTGCCTATCGAGTGCCCTCGGGAGCCTTCGGGGTGCCTTTCGGGTGCCTTCGTGTGCTCATCGTGCGCTCTCCCATGCGCCGCAGGAAGTAAGAAATTTGATGCCTCGACGGTGTTCCCTTTGTCCCCTTTGTCCCTCTTTGTCCCCTTTTGTCCCCTTTGCCCCCTTTGTTCCCTTTGTCCCTTTTTGTCCCCTCTTTGTTCCCTTTTGTCTCCTTTGCTCCAATTGTCCCCTTTGTCCCCGCTTTGTCTCCTTTTGTCTCCTTTGTCCCCTTTGCCTTCTTTGTCCTCTTTGTTCCCCTTTTGTCTCCTTTTGGCCCCTTTGTCCCCTCTGACCCCTTTGTCCCTTTTCTCCAGTCTTTGTCCCCTTTCTGGTCCCCTTCGCTCCTTTGTCCCCTCTTTGTCCCCTTTTGTCCCCTTTGTCCTTTTTGTCCCCTGTGTCTCTTTTTGTCCCCTTTGTCCCCTTTTGTCCCCTTTGTCCCCTCTTTGTCCCCTTTTGTCCCCTTTGCTCCTTCTGTCATCTTTGTCCCCGCTTTGTCTCCTTTTGTCCCTTTTGTTCCCTTCTCCTCTGACCCCTTTGCCCCATTTTGTCCCGTTTGTTGTTTCCCTCTTTGCCATATTTGTTCCCTTGGTCCCTTTTGCCCCCTTTTGTCCCCTTTGTCCCCTTCTGTCCCCTCTTTGTCCCCGTTCTGGTGCCCTGCGGGTGCCTTCCGGGTGCCCTTCGGGTGCCTTGCGGGTGCCCTTCGGGTGCCCTTCGGGTGCTCTTCGAGGCTCTCCGGGTGCCCTTCGGGTGCCCTTCGGGTGCCCTTCGGGTGCCCTGCGGGTGCCCTTCGGGTGCCCTTCGGGTGCCCTTCGGGTGCCCTTCGGGTGCCTTCGGGTGCCCTTCGGGTGCCCTTCTGGTGCCCTGCGTCGTCGTCGTCGTCGTCGTCGCCCCATGCTCTGACGTGCCCTTCAGGTGCCTTGCGGGTGCCCTGCTCTTAGGTGCCCTTCAGGTGCCCTTCAGGTGCTCCCTACGGGAGCAGCCTGGCGACAATCGTGCAAGTTATTGAGGCTGTCCGCGGCAAGTCTCGCCACCGTGCCAGTCCAGCATGCTCGGCGGCCCTCGATCGAGAAGGCAGCCGACGCCGTACCCGCGAGGGATGAACAACATGATGGCGGTGATGATGATGATGATGATGATGATGATGATGATGATGAAAATGATGATGATGATGATGATGATGATGATGATGATGATGATGGTGATGATGATGATGATGCTGATGATGATGATGATGACGATGACGACGACGACGACGATGGTGATGATGATGATTATGATGATGATGATGATGAGGATGAGGATGGTGATGGTGGTGGTGGTGATGCTGATGATGACGAGGACGATGATGATGATGCCGATGGTGGTGATGGTGGTTATGATGATGATGACGATGGCGACGACGATGACGATGACGATGACGATGACGATGATGGTGACGATGATGATGATGACGACGACGACGATGATGATGATGGTGATGTTGTTGTTGATGATGATGATGATCGCGATGATCGCGGATATAGTAATAATGATGGTGATGATGATGACGATGATGATGATGATGATGATGATGATGATGATGATGATGATGATTATGATGATTATGATGATGATGATGATTATGATGAGGGGCACGGTGGCAGATCAAGGGTCGTTTTCGTCATCATGTTTTGTTTGAGATTTTGTGGCCCGCGTTTTCGGCAAAGGGGTCATTCGAATCGACTCAGTTCGTTTTTGGTCTGTCGTTGATAAATCTGGTCCGTGTGGCGCGGTCTGGATTGGCTTGGTACGTGTCGCGCCGATCCTGAGTGGTCTGGTCGAGTCTGTTTTGGTCTAGTCTGTTCTGATGTGGTCTGGTCTGATCTGACTGGTCTGGTCTGATCAGGTCTGGTATGGTCTGGTCTGGGCTGGCCTGGCCTGGTCTGTCTCGTCTGGTGACACGTCTTGTCTGCGTGATCTGTCTGGTCTGGTGACAAGTCTGGTCGGCACTGTTCTGTGACGAATCTGATATGTGAAGCCTGGTTTGTGTGAAATCCAACTTCTGGCGTTTCAGGTCTAATCTGATTTATGTCTAACCGATCTTGATTGGCCGCTCATCAGGCGTATGCAGCATGCGCTGTCATGTGCCCAGCCGCAACTTACATCGTAACGTTATTGGCTCAGTGTACAATTTGCAGGCGCCTGCGTTGAATTTCGAACCTTCGTTGCAATACCTGTGCTTCTTATCTTCTCAACGAGCAGCACATCAAATGGCGGCGACGACGTCGACTCCCAATCAGTGCAAGTCTGCGGTCACGCCCAGTGCGAGCGCGATTTGGGTCAGCACAACTACCATCGACGAAGACTACTTCGGAAACGGGTTCAACCACGGCGTCTACATCTACGAGGACAAGCCTGTCTCAGATGCACCGCCGCACGCACATATGCCCAGCGCTGACGTGCGCCCGTGGCCCATTCTCCCGCAGACGCACAACAAGCTTGTCGCCGAGCTTGCGTTCATCAGCGATCATTACCTGAACGCACCTACGCGGGGCTTAACGCACAACCCCCCCGGCACGTCCATGAATGGCGCCAAGAACACCCCGCCGTCTGCGGCCGCGAAGCAGTGGCACCTGCTGACGCATTTTTTCCCGCAGTCAGACGCGGGTGGGGCTGATGAGATTTGCCGCAAGCAGAGTCCTCGGCGGGCGCGGCCAAATCGGCGGAAAGGAGTTCGCTGTTCAACGCGGGTCAACAGCGGCCGGGCCAGCAGCGGGGATCCCTCGGACATCGACATGATCGACGATGTCGTATTGGAGTTCGCATCCAGAGACTATTGCTACGCCACGCCCGCGCCCATCAACTGGGCCAAACGTTCCCGCAGGGGCGAGCTGCCTATGAAGAGTGACAGGAAGGCCGAGGAGATTCCTTTCAAGGACGTTTGTCTTGGCGACTCCTTCAGGGCGCACCGCTTCAAAGTCCCCTACGTGAGTGACGGTCCGTTCTGGGCGCTGAAGGACGGTCGGGCGATGCTGGCGCCTTTCGGGATATCGATTGTGAAAGTGCCAGAAGGCATCTCAGGCATCGATGGCATGTCCAAGTGCGTTGTTCATGACCCCGAATACCCTACGCGAAAAGGCCCTGTGGAGCATTTCCAAGCTTTGAAGAAAGTGGATGGGGAGCTCCTTTTGGCCGACACGCACCTTGCCAACTCATTCAGGCCTCTCACCGTTGAGGACGAGAAAGCAAAGACACGCTGGACAACATACAAGATTGTTGATGTGGATGGGGAAGGCGGTGGCCAAGTCTCGGGACCTACTACTGCGCCTCCGCCATTCAGCGTGGCCCCCCTCTCGCAGGCGACAGCGCCGCAGCCCGACGGCCTGGCGCCATCGCAGCCGCCCGTCGTGCATGCGCACAATTTCGGCAACCTCCACGATTCGGCCCACAACCGAAAGGTCCACAATTTTCACTACTGGTTGGCGCAGAAGCAGGGTGAGAAAATGACGTCGTCGGGCGGCGCGGCCAGTGGCAGTTCCGCCGTGACTGAGAACCACTTCGACATCGCCTTGATGGTTGACGTGGAGGCGGATGGCGGTGGCCAAGTCTCGGGACCTACTACTGCGCCTCCGCCATTCAGCGCGGTCCCCCTCTCGCAGGCGACAGCGCCGCAGCCCGACGGCCTGGCGCCTTCGCGGCCGCCCGTCGTGCATGCGCGCAATTTCGGCAACCTCCGCGATTCGGCCCACAGCCGCAAGGTCCACAATTTCCACTACTGGTTGGCGCAGAAGCAGGGGGAGGAGATGACGTCGTCGGGTGGCGCGGCCAGTAGCTGTTCCACCGTGACTGAGGACCACCTCGACCCCTTCTTCCACCAGTGGATAGCAACGGGCCGCGCGGCACGCAGCGGGGCCACTCCGCCACCGCCGGTGGACAATCGGGGAGCTGCGGATGTTGACTGCCGCGTGCAGCGCCCCGGCGCCCCCCCGACAACGAGAGAGATGCGTGGGGGAACTTTTCCCGCGAAGAACTTGTCGGATGCCGGCCTTTGTATGACGTGGCAAATTTGCGCGGGGAGTGCGGGCATGGCAGGACATGCTGGGAGACCAACGTCGCGTTGCCGTCGGAGCGGATGGCCTCGCGCAGTGGCGCTCAGGCGGCATGCGGCTGCGGCGCGGACGCGCGCGACCATGCCACAGCGACACAGCTGGCTCCTTTGGCCCGCCCCGCCGCCCCATGCCTGCGTCGCGAGAGAGAAGCGCCTAGGGTCTCGCTTTGGATTATCTTGCGATGCTTCTCGGGAGCAACGGCTTGATCGTAGGATTTTGTTATTGCCATATGTTTCAGGTTGTTGGTTCCTGTGCGATTTCCTGGGGGATCTCGGGTTTTTTGAATTATCTTAGTGCGCGCCGCGGCGCGTGCTGGCGGATTCGCGCCCATTCTGCGTGGGTCGCTTTTTCTGCCGACCCGAGCGTCGGGACGACCACGTGCATTGGTATCATCAGATGAGCGACGAGGGAACTTCTTGCACACTGGTTTCTAAATTGGCTAGAGCGCTCTGCGAACAAGACGAGTTCGACGAACACGTTGCCGCAGTGTTTCCAGTGCTCGGGTCGCACTCCCCCGATCGCCGTTACCTGACTCGGGCAGCGAGCTTCATCCGAGCTTCGGCTCCCGCGCGGAATCCGAAATGGGGGCAGGCGCGTTTCCAAAAGCGAAGATAATGATACACATGGGTGGCGGGCGATGTTTTGCTCGATTTGGGTGGGGGGATAGATGATCGGGAGGATAAATTTAACGCCGAAGTTTCGGCCTGCTTCTATTTTGGGCTCCCCAGGTTCACAGCGACGACGCCTTCCAGAATATCGAGGGTAAAGTGATGAGGATGGATCAGTTTGCGACGTGGGCAATTACTGCAGATGGACCCAAACCCCTGATGAAGTGCAATATCAAGGCTTCGCGCGGGTTCGCTCGCATCGGGAACACAGTGTGCCACGATAATTTTGCCACGAAGCTCCTGGTCACTCTCGCCCACCCGCAGAACAAGGGTGTTTCTAGAACGGTTCGCGACGCGCTGGTAAGTTCTTTCATTGCAGGTGGAAATCCTGCTGCTTTGCTGCTCCCGTGTGATAAGACGATATACACAATGGCTGATCAAGTTTTACGAAAAGGAAGCATTGAGCAGTTTGTGACCAATGCGATGAATGTGAAAGACGAGTTTTCGTGCGTATCTATCGATGGAACTTACAAGGTGCCCATGTCGCTCGTCGGGCAACCGCAGCACGGCACGCAAAAGCAATCATTTCAACGGGCTGAGAAGCACTTGCTCGAGACAGTCCTGAGCAAGACGTCGTGCGTCATTGGCATTGTCCCCTTGTTCTCTGAGCGCTCGTCCATTGTCATTGATGCTGTCTGCGCGTCGCTGAGGGGCAAGCGCAAGTACGTGCTCGTGTTGAAGGCGGACAACGCTTCTAATCACGATAACGCCGACACCTTCAAGAAGCTCAGGAACTTGCAGGGGATATGTCAAGACCCACTTCGTCGAGCATTCGAGGTCGAGGCTGAGTTTGGCGGGCGCCGCAACCAACTGAGCCGGACGCTTCGATGCATCGTCCACAAGTTTAGCGTTCCGCGCAGGGAAAGGAACCCAGTTTACTACAACTTTCGTACCCAAGGCATGGACAGGTTCCAGTACAACTCAACGTATGACAAGAAGCTGCAGGGCATGACCAAGCGGAACGCCAATGCCCTCATTGCCAACATCGACCCAGAGAGTCCCTTCCGCAAGCCCTCGGAGTATTTTGAATTGCTCGCGGCGGCCGTTGTTAAGCACGACGCGCTCGTGCGGGACAGGCCGAAGCTCGAGGGGATATTCCGCAATGCTGCAACGGTTGCGCAGTTCGAGTATTTGCAGAACAACGCCCGCTTCTTAAAGAAAACCACAAACATCGAGTTGGTGCACGACGGCGCCACTGCAAACGAGCGCCTGCATTTTCAGCTCCTAGCTCATTTCGCAAATCTGCGGTATCAAACGCAACGCCACATGAGGATAGCCGTCCGCTCGTTCGTCGTTCGGCAGATGTTAGCATGGTATTTGTCAACAAGCGTGAAGTTTCCATATACGTCGTCGTCAGATCAGCGCAGTGGAACTGTTCTCAAGCGCTTTATTTCTTCTGTGGAGAAGCAACTCGATAATGTTGGAGAGAAAGAAACGGCGGTGCGGAAGAGGCCCGCTAGCAGGTCGAGGGCTGTTCTTGAGACCATTGCTACAAACAAGAGGCGCGTCTGAGCGATTCATCTCTAGCGGCCGTTGGCGCATGCGAGAGAATCAGCAATTTTCTTATGCGGGAACTCGCGATTGCGTTTGTTTGTCCGCGCGTGAAAATATTACGGAGATCAAGTTGCTATGTTGACTTGCATATGTGTGTATGCATGCATGCTTGCGCGTACATATCTCCGCAGCTCGTACAATGGTGCATGTGTAGTTTCACTCGGTCAAAAACCTTAGTTGCAATCACGGAAAGCACAAGTCAAATAGGGTGAATTTTCTCCCCCTCCCCCCCCCCCCTCGGGCTCTCCGGGAGGGCCCCTTGGAGCTGCTCTTTTGGGCCGTCTTGGGGGCCTCTTGAGCCGTCTTGAGGCCTTCTTCGGGGCCTCTTGGGCCGTCGTGAGGCTGTCTTGAAAGCCTCTCGAGCTATCTTTGGCCATCTTGAGCCGTTAGTTTGGTTGTCGTCATACCTGTTTTGGTAGCCGTCTTGGAGGCTATCTTGGCCGCCTGGCGGCCGAAAAGACCGCCAGAATGCTACTTCAGAGGGGACGATTTTGTAAGGGTGCGTGCGTCGATGGGGGGTCCATCACAACTCTTCGACACCTCCCAGGCACCAGGCGAGCATTCTAGCACGCCCGCACCGTGCAGGCACGGTGGCGGATTTATTGACGCGCAGCTCCCTTCAATCTCCGTGCGGCGCTACGCCGCATCCGTCGCACCAAAGTGGCCCGCCCCCCCGGGGGCTTCAACAGTGGGCGAACACATGTTTCCTTATTTTTCCCAGGATGCTGCCTCAGACTGCGCAGGAGGACTCCGATACGACCCCCCTAAGAGCGCCTCATGACGGCTCAGGAGGTCCCCAAGACGGCGCAAGAGGCCCACGGCCCACGATGCTCCCAACAATGCCCCAACATGGGGCCCACGATAGGGGAAGTCGAAGGAGCTCCAGGAGCATCCTCCCTGAGACGGCACCCCAAACCCCGAATCTACCGCCAAGAGGACGCCGAGAAGCCCACAACATGCCCCCAGAGGCCCACAAGAGGTCCAAGGTTCCCAAGAGGACTCCAAGAGATTTCCATCAGGCCTCTCTTCTCTGCCATCAACTCAGGTCGCAACGCCCAGGCATCACGTGCTCCAGACGTGCACCCCGCGAAGCCAGAGGAATCGACCCTAGTAGCAATGCTACTTAGCGTGCTTCAGCTTGCCGTTCATACTGCTATCCTCATTCCGAAGAGGCTTCGCATCTATCGTCCACTGCCGCTGTCTTATTCGTAAGGGAGGGAATAAACGAGGGTCGGATAGGGGCGGCGTGGAGCAGGATACTAGCGATCATGGTGAGCCAATCCGACGCAGTCACGGAGCACTCTGCGACAATAGAGCAACGGGTTGCTCAATGTCGCGTGCTTGCGCACGTTGCAGAATGGATTGGTGCCGCGGTCCCTTGCACCCAGGGCTGACGAGCCGGCGCGCAAGGTCAAGCTACAGACTGTTTTGAAGGCTCTGGCGGCTCGTCTCGCATTACACTGAGGCGCTCGCTCGCTCGTCAGGGCTCCGTTTCGGGCGGCCCGCGCTCGTCGGTGTGCAGCACCGCGGTTCGCATGGGGTTGCGCACGCTGGGTTCCTCGTGCCTCGCCAGTGGCCACTCGGCACGATCTGTACAGTCGAGTTTGATCAGTAGGTCGACCCTGCCAGATCAAGGGTACTCTTGTGTCCTGTGCTTCGCAACCCATGCCTTCTACACTCCTACGGCAATGCGGCCCTCGGAAGTGTCTTGCGTCCTCTCGCGTGTCCTCTCCAGTCAAGCTCGACTGTAGGAGTGCTGCCGCAGCAGGCGGCTCCGTTTCTGCTTGGGTGCAGGCCATGCGGATCCACCTGAGATACGCCCGCAAGGCTGGCATCCTGGAGCTGGTCGTCAGCGACGTGTACCGGCTGCAGAAGCCACTCCCAGAGGCGAAGAGCTCGCAGGAGTGCGGCAGCACCCGGCGCAAGATGGCGCTGGAGGACCCCCTTTCGGCGGTGAAAGCCGAGCCCTACCCTCGCCAATCAACGATTCCAGGCAGCTCGATAGGCGGCGGGGGTGGGGTTCGGATGTCGCCACCTGCCCCTTCCCTTCGCCTCGTGCGCGTCCTGCCACGGAGGCCTGGCTGGCAAAGCCCTGCCGAGTCCTGTCGAGCGTTCCCGCCCTGTTCGGGCAGCATGAGTCTGGCCGTCGGGCCAAGCGGAGGTCGATCATCCGCCTCGCAGATCAGGAGTCGGGAGGAGGAGGAGAAGGAGGAGGAGGAGGAGGAGGCGGAGGAGGTGGAGGAGGAGGAGGAGGAGGAGGAGGAGGAGGAGGAGGAGGAGGAGGAGGAGGAGGAGGAGGAGGGAGGATGAGGAGGAGGAGGACGAGGAGGAGGAGGAGGAGGAGGAGGAGGACGAGGAGGAGGAGGAGGCGAAGGAGGGCAAGGGGAATACGGCGCTCTGCGATCTATCCGGCCGAGTCTTGCTCGGCGGCGCGCGCAGCAACGGGGCGGCGCGAGGGGGTCGGCCCTCTGAGAAGGCGGGGGAGCTCCTGAGGAGGCAGGGAGCCTCCTTCGAAGACCTCCCAGCTCGTGGGAAGCCTTCTCGGATGCCTCCGTGGCCTTCCAAGAAAGCCCCTGACTTCCAAGACTCGAAGAAGAAAATACGCCATCAACATAAACTTTTGGCGCTCCGCGCAGATTTCTTGGATCCGCGCTGGGCCCCCGTGGCGGCGCCTCCGGCGCCGCCCCTGGCGCGCTCCGCGCGCCAGGGAGGAGGGCCCCGCGCAGATCCAAGAAACCCGCGCGGAGCGCCAAACATTTATGTTCATGGCGCTTTTTCTTCATCTACAGACGCCCGTTCAAAGGCCCCCCGCTCGCGCCACGCCCGTGCGCGCCGCCGACTTGTCGAGCGTTCCTGACCTCTTTGGGCAGCGGGGATCTGGCCAGGGGGGCGAGCGGAGGCCGATCGGCCGTCGGGCTGGGGCTTCTCCTGGCTACGCTGGCGGTCCTCTGCACGGAGGGGGGCCCCGGACCAGTTCCCCGAAGACATTCCGGGCCCCCCACCCCTCCGTTACGGGGGCAGGGGGCGGCAGCTTCGGGCCAGGGGTCGGTCGGGTGTCGAAGCCGTTGAGGAGGCGGGGAGGGGGACGAGAGGTGGGGGGGGGGGAAGGGGGAGCAGCAGGATATGGGGGGGAGGGGACGGGATGTAACACCTACGCGCGCTCCCGCGAGGGAACAGCACTGAGCGAAGGGTCGCCCAGAAAGGTTCTGATGCAGTGATCGTTCAGCCTCCTCGATGACTCAACGTGCCCTTCCTGGCAGCGAGCATGTACGCGTAATTTCTATGTATTTGTTTGGCCTGCAGAGGGCCAGTGGGGCTTATCCTGTGCTGCCCCCCCTTGGGCCTCGGGCGGGGTGGCTTAACGACCACCGTGTAGCTTGCAGTGCCGTGGGCTGCTTGAAGTCACCCACAAATGCACTCGCAGCAGCGCTCGGACCAGAGAGCATGCGGCAGATCGTCTCAGCTTCTGGACGTGGCCCGATCGCAGTCACGTTTTGGAAACGGCGACGTGTTTGGACTTCGGGCCTTCTTCTGTTGGCGCAACAGACCCGGCGGTATCCTGCTGCGCGCGCAACGCAGCGCGCGAGCAAGGCAGCCGGACAGGTCGAGTGGGCGGTGATGTGTACCCCGGATCGGGTGCTCGAGTGTGTGGGGGAAGCAGCGGGCTCTTGGATCGACTGCTCCCCGCGTGCACGGGGGGCCTCGAGGCTCGGCAACGCCAACCGGGGGTGGGACGCTTGGTAGCGCTGACCTGGGGCTGCCGAGGGATCCAGAGCTCCGAGTATGGGACGTGCCAGGACATCGGAGGTCGGAGTTCTTCCGTCCTCCTCCCGCTCGCCCCCCGAGCTTCAGCGACGACTCACACGCCAGAGGACAGAGCATCTCTTGAGCTGCTCAGTGGACGTCTCCGTAGGAGAGGACCGACACGTTTGGGCGAGGGCGTCAGGAGGAGGATGAGGAGGAAGAGGAGGAGGATGAAGAGGAGGAGAACGAGGAGGAAGAGGAGGAAGAGGAGGAAGAGGAGGAAGAGGAGGAAGAGGAGGGTAAGAGGAGGAATAGGAGTTCGAGGAGGGTCGGGGGATGAGTCGCCACGGGAGGCCCTTCAGGTCGTGGAGGTCGCTGGAAAGTACCCGTGGCCAGCAGTTGCCATCTTGGGAGCGGTCTCGCGGATGGCAGATACCCGCTCCAGCTGGTGGAGCTCCCTGGACAGTTTTCGGCGTCCCAGCATTGTTTTCTGGCTTTCGTCCCTGCTCCTCCCGCGCCTTTACCTCCTCCTCTTCCGTCTCCTCTTCCCTCCCCGCGTCGGCCTGTTTCCTCCCTCTTCCCCTCACGCTTTCCCCTGCTCTCGCCTGTCCTTCCCCTTTCCTCCCCCCCTCCCCCCCGCCGCTTTCCTCCTCCCTCTTCTTTCCCCCCTCCTCTTACCTTTCGCCCGCTCATCCTCTCCATCCTCCGCTCCCCCTCCCCCCTCCCCCTCCCGCTCTCCCGCGCTCCTCTGTCGCTTCCTTCCACTCTCTCCCGCCTTCCATGCCCCTGCCTCCCCAGCCCTCCCTCTCCTGCTCCCCTCCTTTCATGCCCCATTCCCCTTGATGGGGACTGGTTCTTGATCGGACGCGCGTGCTGCCCCTTGGAGTCAAAGCGACCTCGGTGCGATCCTGTACATACTCGCCTGTGGAGCGCCGAGAAAAGTCCTCCGCCATCTAATCTGGGCCCTGATGCCCCAAAGAGCACGCGTTAGCGCTCTGGTCATGGAGGGTAACCAGCTCAGATTCTGGCGGGGAAGGTACCCCAAGACCTCGCCTGCTTTCGGCGGGGTGGCTGCTCTGTGAAGGTTTCTCGCGCACTGGTCGGGTGTTGCCGTATGTGCCCCTGGCCCAAGGTATCCCCAGGATTTCCCGGGAAGCTCTCAGGGCCCCCAGAGCAGCACCACACGAGGCTCAGAGGAATGGCGCGAAAAGCTGGGGACACTATGGGCCAGGAGTCATCAGTGTCAGAAACATCCCATTCCCGACGAACTGCAGGTTAGCTCCCCCGCCCCCTCAGGTGGGGATTGGATGCCGCAAAGACGCGGAGGTGGTAGCACCCATCTCCACTTTGGGGGGTTAAGTCGGCCAGGGGGGCCAAGGTTTCCCCAGGGGGGTGAGGATGGTCCCAGACATTTGGCGATTGGATTTTTAAGGCGCGGATCCAGATGTCCCGATCCTTTCCCCTGGGGCAGCTTTTCGTCGCGGATCCGTGTTTCATGGCCCCCCAGGGCCCCAAGACGGGCCCCGGGGGTCGCGATCGAAGAAGAGCAGCTGGGACTGAACAGATCAGTTCGTCGGAAACTCGCGGTTCTGCTGTATCTTCTGGAACAGCAATTCTGGGGAGGCTTGTCCAAGGGGGGTTGTCCGGTGTGGTCGTCCGGATCCCCGCTGGGATGTTCGAGGGGTTGTTTGGGGTAGGCCGTGCTGTCGTCATCAATCAGCCTGGGTTGTCCGGGTTGTACGAGGGGTTGTCTGTTATTTTGGTTCAAGTCGATTATTTTACCAGTGTGCATCGGTATACACCGTTGCTGGCGTGGCGTATACACCGCTGCTGGGTTCAGGATGGACCTGGCCAGGAAAAAGTGTTAGTGCATAAAGTCGGAGAAGAGAAGGTCTAACATATCACGGCGGACGGTTTGTTGCTGCTCTCGGCTTCTGGGGGTGGCGCAAACGTCGGAGGAGGAGATGATGATGATGATGATGATGATGATGATGATGATGATGATGATGATGATGATGATGATGATGATGATGATGATGATGATGATGATGATGATGATGATGATGATGATGATGAGGAGGAGGAGGAGGAGGAGGAGGAGGAGGAGGAGGAGGAGGAGGAGGAGATGGGCTGGTAGCTCGCACCCATGCTTGTGCTCGGAGAGGGAAAATCGGCCATGCGCAGAGGGGGGTACGGGGAGGGGGGATGGCTTCTTAGAAGCACCTGCGCTTCTTAGAGGACGCGGGCCTTCTCTGTACATGTGAGGCCGGCGCCTTCTAAGAGGCAGCCTCCTTCTAAGAAGCCTTCCCCTCTCCCCCTATCCCCTAGTGCGCGCCGCCAAGAAAAGGTACCCATACTGCTACCCTTTGCCCGTTTTCTACATTGTGGGCGGCCTCCTGGGAGGCCCTCGTCGCTATGGCTGGATTCGCCTCGAAATCTTGGTCAGAACGCACCCCGGGAGAGGCCCGGGGAGTAGCGGTAGGGGTACCTTTTGGTTTCCCCATATGCTGCCCCCCGATTTCTTGGGGTCGGATTCCGTGGGGGGCTATGGGTGTGTGGCGTCAGATGGGGGCCCCCGCTCGAACGGGAGCCCCTCGGGGTCTGGCCACCCGCGCCCATGCCTATGGCGCCTTCATCTCCTTGCCCTTCTCCATCCCTCCCCCCGAGGGGTCTGAGGCTGTTCTGCTCGTCCGCCAGGATAGGGGGCCCTCAAAGGAGCCCTGAAGGGGCCCTGAAGGCGCACGACAGGTCCGCCCCTGCTCCACCCGCGCTCAGCAGCGCCCGGGCCTCTCCTGGCGCCAGCCCGCGCGGCCCCGCTCCAGGAGCTCCGCCCGCAGGACAAGGGCGCCTACGAGCGGGCGGAGGCGTGCGCCGGGCGCGCTGCCACCGCTGGCTTGTGTCGCGGCTGCGGCAGGCTTGCGTCGCGCCGACGCAGCGGCGAGCCCAGCGCGGGCGCTCGAGGTGGAGCGCCGCCACTGGAGCGATGGCGACCACGGCGACGAGGACGACGACGGTCCGCAAGCCGACGCGGGCGAGCCGAGCCCAGCGCCTTCCCGCGGTCGGAGCTTCCGTCTGCTGGACATCCCGCCTGGGGCAGGCGTGGCGCTTCAGGCGCGTCGGAAGGCCGCCATCGCGATCCAGAGTCGGCCAACGTGGAGCGATGTGGCGATCGAGAGGCCGCCGATGGTTCGAGGTTGAACGATCCACGCGGTGTCAGACGCCAGCGCCAGGGTCGTCACGACGCGAAGCCGACGAAGTCCGTTGCGGCTGAGGGTGTGATTCGGAGGCGGGCCAGTCGAGACGGCGGCGGCCCTCCCCTTGCGTTCTTCGTCCTGATTGCGCCTCCTGGAGGCTCATCGTCGCCACGGCTGGATCCGCCTCGGAACACGGGCCACAGTGGATCCTGGGAGGCTGTCGAAGAAGAGTGATCGATTGGCACAGGCACAAGCTGTTGGAGGTCCGCTCGGATTTCTTGGATCTGCGCTGGAGCCTCCCCCAGGCGGCGCCTCCGGCGCCGCCACTCGCGCGCCTCGCGCAAGGAGGGGTGTCCAGCGCCGATCGAAGAAATTTGGGCGGACCTCCGCAGGCTTACGTGTAGAGTCTTACTTAGTTGTGGTTGGCTCCTCCCCCTCCTCCTTCCCCTCCTCTTCCTCCTCCTCCTCCTCCCCCCTCCTCCTTCCCCTGCTCCTCCTGCTCCTCCTCCTCCTCCTCCTCCTCTCCTCCTCCTCTCCTCCTCCTCCTCCTCCTCCCTCCCTCCCCTCCTCCTCCTCCTCCTCCTCCTCCCCTCCTCCTCCTCCTCCTCCTCCTCCTCCTCCCTCCTCCTCCTCCTCCTCCTCCTCCTCCTCCTCCTCCTCTCCCTTTCCTCCCCCTCCTCCGGTGTGACGGTCAACGTGCAGCTCGCGCCAGTGGCGATCCGCTTTGCGGACAAAGTGGGCTGCTATCCCCACCAGAAGTTTGAGCTCCATCTGGGGAAGGATTCAAGGATGGCGCGCCTGGAAGTGCACCTCGGGAGCACCTGGAAGGATAGCGTGCCCGACAGTGTTGTATAATATGGTGTGCTATAGTAGTGCGGGTAAAGGTACCGCAGGGGTGGGGCGGGGCGAGGGGAATAGAGTATGACAGGCAGAGCATACCGGGGCGTATCGTTGAACAGTATGCTATGGCGCCGTGCATCAGAGTACGACGGTGTGATGCGGTGTGATCTCTGTTTTTTGGGTATGGCCCTGAGTGACACGACGTGGCATTGCATGCGATGCCATGCTATGGTACATCATTTCGTGCCGCCTTTGACGAGTCGAGACACGGTTGTGCATGTGCTTGCGGCCTGTACCTGCAACACATGATTTCATGACGTTGTGCATGCAATGCGAAGTAAAGTGACAGATCACGCTGCCATCATACCTGCCACCGCACTTGGAATGTATTGGGTGAATCATGCATGCATGCGGGTATGTGTACGCGCATCCATGGATTTCGGGTTTAGTGCACGAGTCGGAGCATGCTCATATGGCACATATGTTTGTATACAGACGTGTATACCTTGGTCCTTGAAGTCTGGTATGCAGGCGGAATAGCAGGAAGGTCAAGCCGACAATTTAGCGATAACTCCTGGTTGCCTTTTCCGGCATCGCCGCTATAATAAGGTTTTTCGTTATCCTTCCTCCATGCTTCTTTTTATTTTCGCCATACCCTGCGCATTCTCCCCATCCTCCTCAGCTCTTTTTTCTAGGGGCCTCACAAAAGTTGTTTCAGGCTTTCTTGAGGCCTTCTGGAGGCCTCCTGGGCGTATTCTGGGGGCCTCCGGGGGCTTCCTCGGGCCACCCTGCCTCCAACCACGGTCTCCCTGAACGACCGAATCACGATTTGGAATTCTTCGGAGGGTGTCTTTGGGCCATCTTGGGCCGCCATGGGACTCTGAGGGCCATCTTGGACCCGTGTTGTGCCGTTTTGGGGTTCCCTTGGACTGCCTGGAAGCCTTTTCGGATGGTTGTGGGGCGATTTTGGAGCCTCCCAGGCGGCTTCGGACGCCCAGAAGACCGCCGTCTTGGAGCGTCGGGAAGCCGAAAAGAGGAGAACCCCAAAATTCACCAAAAACCGAAAGAAAATCAATGATTTTTGCCTCGGAGGGCCTTCTTGGGAGTGCTCTTGGAGGCCTCTTTGGGGCCGTCCTGGAGGCAGGCCTCTTGGGCCATCTTGCGGTCACGTCGGTCACTCTTGAAGCGCCCTTGTGCTGTCTTGGGGGTCTCTGGGACGTCTCCGATGACCCCCGTGATCGCCCTAATTAGGTGTGCTGGGAAGGCTTGGCAAAACGCCCTGCGAGGCCTGGTGGCCGCTTCGAGGCCCGTCCGGAGGGTCCCAAAGCCCCAGATCCCGGGAGTCCGTTTTTTTTTTGGGGGGGGGGGACGGGTTTCCCCCCCGCCCGGGCTTATAGAAAGATAGGAAGAGGCATACATTCATGTGTATATACGTAGCACCTCGCAGTTGTGGATCAGAGTAAAGGGGCGGCAGGGTCGTCGGCAGTCTGCGAGGCTTCGAAGATGTGCGACGCAGGCGCCTTTTTTGTAACACATTGCACATCGAGCCCGTCGCAGGCGACGAGTTTTTTTCAAAGCAATGTGGGAGGGTCGCGAGTGGGTCGCGGGAAAGTAGAGGGGTTGGTCGTGGGGTGGGTCGCGGGGTTCGTCGCGGGATGGGTCGCGAGCGGGTCGCGGGCGAGGACGACAACATCAACAATCACTTTAAGACAGCTCGCTCTTATCTGCTCGCGTGCCATTCAACACGTATATCCCAAACCCTCGATGCTCCGCCCTCTTCGTGTTCGATCGTACCCCCGTAGGGGTATATCCTCCTTACCTGCAACGTGCATTTCGTCCAGCCCCGAAGGCAAGGGAAAAGAGAACGGATGGAAGGGACAAGGGGGAGGGAGGAGGATGGAGAACGAGAGACAGGAGCAGGACGGGGTCTAGGAGCAGAAAACACGTGGCAGAACCAGACGGGCAGATCGGGCAGGTAGACCCAAACGGGCGGGTCGGGAAGGCAGGCCTAGGCGGCCAGGTCGAGCAAGCGGGTTGCTGAAGCGTGCGTCCTGCATGAGTCCGGAGGAAGTCGCGAGCGATAGCGCAATGCTCAAATAAATCGCAATCCACAGCGAGAGCGTGATTCCTGAGTGTGGAGGGCGCGGCGTCTGAATCAATTGCGAGGAAGTCCCACGCGAGAGCGCGATTCCAGTATAACTTTTGAGGGAGTCCCGCGGAACGGAATACATTGTGAGTAAATTTCCGGCCGGAGCCGTTGTTGTTGTAAGTCGGGGGCCCGGGCACAATTTGGTGACACCTCGCGTTCCCTTGTAAAAACAGGGTGCGAGCCCCGGGATCAGCACTTCAATTGAAACATATAATGGTTACCCGAGGGAAGGGGCTTCTCAATATTTTTGGAGAAGTGAGAATTCAGCAATAATTATTCATTGCGTGGAGCTCCCCATATGTGCATCTATCAGCATGGACCTGTCCGCCGTGAGTGTCTAGGCGCAAGAGTTTTCGAATATTCATGGGCTTGGGTATCGACGGTCTGGGAGTGAATCTAATTGTGAATGACTTGGAGTGTGAATGAGTCTCAGTAGTACGAGCGCATCTCTCTGCGCATGAGCCTGCGGCCTGCCTCCTGGAGCCTCCTGGAGCCTCCTGGGGCCTCCTGGGGAGGATTCGTCCCCAGGGCAGGCCCAATCTATAGGAACAGACGTAGATAAAACATTGGGGATTGGATCCGCAGGAGAAGGGCAATCTATAGGAGCACGTAAGATACCAAGGACTCGTGCCTCAGGGGAGGCCCAATCTATAGGAGCATACGTGAAACACTCAGGATTGATTCGCAGGAGAAGGACAATCTATAGAAGCATACATAAAACACAGGATTCGTGCTCCAGGGGGGGCCCAATCTATAGGAGCATACGTACAACACATGGGATTGAAACCACTCCTGTGGCCTTCATAGCTCCGAGAGCTCTCCGAGGCTCCTCCAAATAGTTTTTTTTGGGGGGGTTGTTTTATTGATATTTTCCGATTGCCCCCGACTGCCCGAGACGGCACAACATTTTTTCAAGACCGCCTCTGGAATCGCCAAGAGGCTGCCAAGAGGGCCCCTCGACAGCCCAAGAGGGCCAGGGACAGCCCAAGTGCCGCACAAGACGGCCAAAGAGAGTCTCAAGAGGGCCGCAAAAGAGGCTACCGAGGAACGCAAACTGATATTTCGAGCCTGTCGACTCCGAAAGGCCGCCAAGACCCCCGACATATACCCAAGAGACACCCCGCTGGCCTCGAGAGGGCCTCATGGAGCACAACCGGGCGCCCAACATGACCCCCACGAGGGCACCCAGAGTCGAAAATGACAGAATTGCCTTTCGGTTTGTGATGCAGTTCAACGTTCTTGACGTTTCGTGCGTTTCACGCTCGACAGTTGCCGAATTCACCCCAAATATCGCCCCAAGACAGCCGAAAAGGCCCCAGAAGAGCCCCAAGACGGCCCCTCCATGGGGGGAGGTCAACCGAAGCGTCTCCTCGGGGGGGAGGGGGGACGGTCCGTTGGCTCGCGATCGTCGCGTAGTCCTCTACACGAGTGCGACGACGACGTACGATGATACGACGGCTTGCGACGATGTTTGACGACGAGTGCCACGGCGCCTGAAGCCTTAGGACGGCTCAAGAGGCGCCTGAGAAGGCCCAAGAGGGTCCCAAGACGGAGGCCCCAAACCCTCAAGAGGCCCCCCAGCGACCCGAAAGAAGCCCGAATATGCTTCAAGTCGACCACCCCCCATAGGCCTCAATACTGCCTTCAAGACGAACCCGAGAGGCCATCCACGAGATCACAGCGAACATGCAGGAAGCATCTGACCCACAACCCAGGCACGGAGGCGGAATGAACCGGAGACCACTCGAGACGTAAATGCACAGTTTCATGTGTACACCGAGGGCAGCGGCGGTAGTCGCGATCGTAGCCATAGCAAACGTGGCGATGATGGCGGTCGCGATCGTGCCCGTGGTATTGGAGGCAGCCGTGGCGCAGCTGTCTGTGACTAGAACCTGAGCGCGCGTGGAGCGCGTGCGCGTGGTTTTTGTATCATATATGTTTGCCAGCGTGGCCTCCAATCAGTGAGTTTTCGCATTCTTGTGGTGGAAGCTATGTGGTGGAAGCTATGAGGTAAAGGCTTTGTGGTTGAAGCTATGTGGCGTAAGATACGTGGTGTAAGCTATGTGGTGCGAAGTCTGGGGTGGAAGGTACGTGGTGGAAGCTATGGGGCAACGCTTCGCGTGTACAGAGATGCTGACAGAAAGCTGGGTCCCACTTATGGAACCCAACTTTTCGTGTTCTCGACACTTCGCGTCTCCCCACTGGATGTGGGAGCGCACGAGGCGGTCACGGGTGGCAACTGGCCAGAACGTGGCGAATATTCGCTGCACCCACACAAGCGGCAACGGGCAGCACCGGGTGGCAGCGGGCGGCAGCGGGCCAGAACGTGGCGAATCTTCGACGCAACCACACAAGCGGCAACGAGCGGCAACGGGCGGCAACAGGCGACAACTGGTGGCAACGAGCCAGAAAGTGGCAAATCTTCGACGCACCTACCCAAGTGGCAACGAGCGGCAACGGGCGGGAGCGGGCTGGAACGCGGCGAATCCTCGACGCACCCACGCAAGCGGCACACGCGGCAAGAGGCGGTAACGGGCGTCAACGGGCGTCAACGGGCAGGGACGTGGCGAACCTTCGACGTACCCATCTAATTCCTTACTACGCGCTGTGTGGGGCATGTTCGCCTGAGGCCCCGCCTTCCTGTGCCCTGTCTCCCTAATAAAAGCTGTGCGTAGCCCGCCTAGCTTTTAGCGGAAGAGGTTCGCTCTCGCCCCGCAGATCAAAAATTGTGTGGGGCATGCTTTTTAAACCACCCGCCCTCCATCCTCAAATCTGTTGCAAACTTTCCAAACACGTGCGTGACGCTGAGGAGAGAGCCATATTTTGAAAACCACCCGCCCTCCATCCGTGAACCTGTTGCAGAATTTAAGCATTAGACTCAGAAGCGGTGAGGAAGTCTCTGGCGAAACGCCCAGCCCGCCCTACCAACAACGTCTTGGGGTGCGACGGGGAGGAGTTATTTGTTTGGGGAAGGGGAGGAGGAGGAGGAGGAGGAGGAGGAGGAGGAGGAGGAGGAGGAGGAGGAGGAGGAGGAGGAGGAGGAGGAGGAGGAGGAGGAGGAGGAGGAGGAGGAGGAGGAGGAGGAGGAGGAGGAGGAGGAGGAGGAGGAGGAGGAGGAGGAGGAGGAGGAGGAGGAGAGAGACGACATAGAGGATGAGGGCAAGGAGAAGGGGGATGGAGAAGAGGGAGGATGGAGGACAACCTGCCTTCCTTGCCGCCTCCATCCTCTCTCTTTGCCTGCCTCCAGCAGAGCACTCCGCTCCCCTGTTGTGCCCTTGAGTTGAAGCCGCTCCTGGTGCCGAGCGTGCCGGCCAACCTCGCGGCCGAGGCGTTCCGCCACGCTGAGGTCTGGGGGGCGGCAGGGTATCGAGGTTTTCGCAGACGACGGCGACCCCATCGACGACGCCGACCTCGACCCCGACGGCGACGACGACGAGGACGACAACGGGGACGACGACGACGACGACGACGAGGACGACGACGACGAGGACGACGACCGCGACCCCGATACCGACCCCGACGCCGACGACGACGATCCCGACGACGATCACGACGACGACGACGATCAAGACGACAACGATCCCATCGAAAACGCCGACCCCGACCCTGATCCCGACCTCGACGCCGGCGACGACGACCCCGACGGCGATCACGACGTCGACGACGACGACGACCCCATCGCCGACGCCTACCCCGACGCCGACCCCGACGCCGACGACGACGATGACGATCCCGACGACGATCACGACGACGAAGACGAGACGACGCGGAGGAGGACGACGACGACGAAGTCGACGGCGACGACGACCACGACGACGACGAGGGCGAGGACGAGGACGTCGACGACGACGTTCGCATCGACAACGCCGACCGCGACGCCGACCCCGATGCCGACCCCGACGCCGACGACGACGATGACGATCCCGACGACGATCACGACGACGAAGACGAGACGACGCGGAGGAGGACGACGACGACGAAGTCGACGGCGACGACGACGATCACGACGTCGACGAGGACTAGGACGAGGACGAGGATGACGAGCACGATGCCGACCCCATCGACGACGCCGACCCCGACTACCCTGACGACGGACCCGACGACGATCACGATCACGACGACGACGAGGACCACGACGGCGACGACGACGCCGAAGACGACGCCATCGACAACTTCGACCCCGATCCCGACCCCGACGTCGACGACGATGACCCCTACGACGATCACGACAACGACGAAGACGACGACGACACCATTGCCGACGCCGACCCCGACCCCGACCTCGACCCCGACCCCGACACCGACGACACCGACGACTATCCTGACGACGATCACGACGACCACGACGTCGACGACGACGACAAGGTCGATGACGAAGACGACGACGACGATCACGACGACGACGAGGACGAGGACGAGGACGAGGACGACGGCGACGACGACGAGGACGACGACGACGAAGACGACGAGAATGACGGCGACGACAACGACCCCGACCCCGACCCCGACACCGACAGCGACGACAATGACGACGATCCCGACGACGAGCACGACGACCACGACGTCGACGTCGACGTCGACGATGACGACGACAAAGTCGAGGACGAAGACGACCACGACGATCACGACGACGACAAGGCCGAGGACGAGGATGACGACGACGACGACCACGACAACAACGATCACGACGACGACGACGACGTCGGCAACCACGACGACGACGACGACGACCCCATCGAGAACGCCGACCCCGACGCCGACGACGACGACGATCCCGACGTCGACGACGACGACGACGGCGACGACGACGAGGACGATCCCGATTACAATCACGATTTCGACGACGCTGACGACGACGACGATCCCGACGTCGACGACGACGACGACGGCGACGACGACGAGGACGACGACCCCATCGCCGACGCCGACCCCGATCCCGATCCCGATCCCGACGTCGACGACGACGACGACGATCCCGACGACGATCACGACGACGACGACCCCATCGCCGACCCCGACCCCGACGCCGACGACGACGCCGACGACGACGACGACGACGATCCCGATTACAATCACGATTTCGACGACGCTGACGACGACGACGATCCCGACGTCGACGACGACGACGACGGCGACGACGACGAGGACGACGACCCCATCGCCGACGCCGACCCCGACCCCGATCCCGATCCCGACGTCGACGACGACGACGACGATCCCGACGACGATCACGACGACGACGACGACCCCATCGCCGACCCCGACCCCGACGCCGACGACGACGCCGACGACGACGACGATCCCGATTACAATCACGATTTCGACGACGACGACGTCGAAGACGACGACGAGGAGGAGGACGACGACGAAGATGCCGACGACGTTCACGACGACGACGAGGGCGAGGGCGAGGACGTCCACGACGACGTTCGCATCGACAACGCCGACCCCGACGCCGACCCCGATGCCGACGACGGCTTGACGACGACGAGGACGAGGACGATGACGACGACGACGATCCCATCGACAACGCTGGCCTCGACCCCGATCCCGACCTCGACGCCGACGACGACGACGACCCCGACCACGACAACGACGACGGCGACGACGACGACGACTACCCCATCGCCGACCCCGACCCCGACCCCGACCCCGACCCCAACAACAACGACGACGATCCTGACGACGATCACGACGACCACGACGTCGAGGACGACGACGACGAGGACGACGACGAAGATTACGACGACGACGTCGACGACGATGACGACAACGCTGACCCCGACCCTGATCCAGACCCCGACGCCGACGACGACGACGTTTACGAGGATGACGTCGATCACGACGACGCCGACGACGACGACGACGACTACGACTATGATGACGACAACGACGACGACCCCATCGCCGACGTCGACTCCGACCCCGACCCCGACGCCGACGACGACGACGACCAAGACGACCCCGACGACGACCCCGACGACGACGGCGTCGACGACGACGACGAGGAGGATAACCGCGACGACGAAGACGACGACGAGGATCACGACGAGGACGAGGACGAGGACGAGGACGAGGACGAGGACGAGCACGAGGGCGACGGCGACGACGACGATGACGACCATGACCATGACGATGACAACGACGACGACGACGGCGGCGGCGACGACGACCACGACGGCGACAATTTCGACAAGGACGACCCCGACGACGGCGACGGGAAGGTTCGTTGCCAGCGACGTCGTCGTCGTCGCCGCCGCCGCCGCCGCCGACAGCAGAACGGATATCGAGACGTGCTGGATGCGTTTTTGAGGCCTGAAGGGTACGTGTTTTTTTGGAGGCGGCCTTCGTCGTGGCGCGTCCGGCCAGCGCGCGTGGGGGCCCTTTTTCCCCCCTGCCTCCGCGACTTCTCCGTCGCTTCGCCTTTCTCCTGCACGGGGCCTCGCTCGCGCCTGCGCAGCCCACACACGCCCGACTGCCCCGGACTCGGCCCGCGTTCGCTGGCCAAGAGGCTTGTGGCGGGAAGGGCGCGCACTCCGAATTTTATAGTCTGATGATGGTGGTCTGATTTGGAGGAGGGTCTGATCTGAGCTGTCATGGAGGGTTCCAGTGGGGTCTGGCCACGAGGCCGCCCTTTCATGGCTGGCCTGGGGGTGGGAACCAACCTGCTCGTCTGGGAGGGTGGTGACCCCCTCCCCTTTATAATAATAATACTAACAGTAATAATTATTATTAGTATTATTCATTATTATTCGTTTTATTTTCATTACTATTATTATGATTATTGTTACTGCTATTATCGTTGTTATTCTTAATATTATGACTATTGTTCGTATCATGATGATTATATTTATTATTTTTCGTATTATTCTTGTTATTATTGTTATTATTATTGTTATGCTTATGATTATGATTGCTATTATATTTCTTCTTCTTCTTCTTCTTCTTCTTCTTCTTCTTATTCTTCTTATTGATCATTCTTATTGTTGCGAAATTTTGAGTTGCGTGCTGGAGGTGAGCTGGGAGCGTTCTCGCCACCCCCAGCGTGTGTTGGGGGCTGGAGGGGCGGCAGCCTCCCGCGAGGCTGCCCCCCCCCCCAGGAGACCTCGGCCTCCCGCTTCGTCAGGTGGCGGGCGGCGTGCGTGGGGCCTTTCCTCGCGCCGCGCTGGCCGCGCCCGTGGTCTCTCACCGAGCGCGTTCCACTACTCGCAAGGTGCCTACTCGCAACCAAAAAGCAGGTCTTCATCGATGTAATTTATCGTAAATCTCCCATGGCGGATCCAGGCCATTTGCGAGTAGTGACTTTCGCGAGTAGCGGAACGCGCCTGTCTAGTCTCTCTTCTTCTCACCTCGGGGGCAACGGTAGGGGGAGATATGCATAAGGGGGGATGCATCGGCCCTCCATCGCTCATTGATCGCCGATGGGGGCCCGAGGAGTGACGCGTGACGTGCGCCAGAGGCCGTCCGCGAGGCTCGCTTCGGAGCAGGCCGTTCAGCTTCCCCCGCTCCTCCTGCCGGCGTGGTGCTGCGGTGGCCTCAGCTCCGCGGGGTCGCGGCGTGTCCAGGGTGGAGTCGCAGCGGGCAGGAACCTTTGCTTGTCGTGTTGCGCCACTGGCGCTGGCTCTGGCCCACGGCGCTTCGGCGCGACACGCTAGGCACGTCCCAGTTCCCAGCCATCAGCGCTTCGAGCTTTTCCCAGCCTGCCGTCCCACGACGCAGAGCGACACGCGGTCAGCTTGCAAGGCGTACTTAGCGTATCGCCTTTGCCGCCGCCGCGACACGCTAAGCACATGCTCTTCCTCACCGTATAGTGTCGTGGTAGAGCGGTGCTGTGGTGTCGTGGGGTCATGGTGTCAGAGCTACATCAATATCGAACATCGAAGCTAAACGTCATATATGACTTTACAGCTCTACGGCGGTCTCGAGTTGACGCTACAGCCAGCATTCGTTCAATCTTTGCTGCAGATGAGCGTGAACAGCTAAAGTCCAAGCTCACCAGTTTAAGTTGTGGCTTGAGCTAACACATCGGTGGCACCGTGTTATTCGTCGAGGTCGTCCGCCGCGGTGCCCGATGCCCCTGGCGTTGCGTTGTGGTGTGGTGTAAATGGTTGCAACCAGCTCCAGAGATCCTCCAACTGTTTTCGCGATTGAGATTGGTTTTTGAATTCAAGGAACCAAGTTTTGTGAATTCAAAACCAGGTTTTTGATCAAAAACCTGTTTCTGATTTCAAAAACCAGTTTTTTGAATTCAAACACCAGCCTCCAGAGGTCCTCCAAGACTTCGCGATAGAGTTCGCAACCTTCCTCTCCCTCCTCTTCCTCATCCCTCTTCTTCTTAGTCAATCTTCTTCTTCCTGGTCTTCTTCGTCCTCAGGCTGCTTTGGCAAGATGTCCTTCGATCAGACTCTCCCTGTTTGTCGCCTCGAGGCCGTGCAGACGCACGTCACGGTTGAAGGACAACCTTTATGCAACTTCTTGGTGGTGCTTGTTTTCGTGGTCGACCTGGCCTGGGCTTCGACCTGTCGAAGAGGGTGGAGTGTGCTGGCCAGGCAGGAGCAGACGTTGGCCAGTGGTACAGGTGAAGCTCAGCTTCTCGCAGAGGAGGGGAGGAGGGCAAAGAAGGGTATGGCAACTTCGTGTCCCGTCGACTCGGCGGCGATCCCAGCGCAGGCTTTCAAGGCTGACCGCCATCAGCCTGCGACGGAAATCGGTACTCCGAGTTTCTTAATAAGCGTGGGGGAGCGCCACCCCCGCGGACAGGCAGCCACCGCGCGCCGAAGGCGCTGCGACGAGGCGAGGTTGACCCCCGTCGGGGGGTACCCCCCCACGCTTGTTAAGAAACCCAGAGCAGATGTCGAACGATCTGCGCTGTCGGGAAGCTTCGGTTGCTCAAGGTGGAACGCGCGTGCAGCTCGGTGCCTGCGGCGGGCGCCTGCCCGAGTCGGTGGAGAGCCTGTGGAGACGCTGGCGGCTCTCCCGCCTGGCCCAGATCCGATGAAAGTCGGCCCCAGACTCAAGTCGGGCCTGTCCCCCTACAGGAGGAATATTCAAACATAGTTTAAACACAGTCGTGGGACGACTGTTTCGACCATTTCTGAGCAATTCTTTTTTTTTGGGGGGGGGGGGGGTAAGCGGTTTTTTGCCCTAAACCCGCCTGCAGGGGGACATGCCCGACCTCACCACAGACCCCTCCCAGGGTCCATCCCGACCCGTTTTTCGAGGCGGGTCCAGCCGTGGCGACGAGAGGCCTCCGAGAGGTTTGCACAGGGCGAGCAACGCCAGGGAGGGCCGCCGTTGTCTCGGCGGGCCCTCCTGCGATTTAGGATTTAGTCCTCGTCGCCAGGGCGGGGCATCGCTCGGACGTGTGCGTTTTTTCCTCGGCGAGGGCCATCGAGGAGATTCCTGGATCATTTGCCGACAAAAAAGCCACGCACGAAGCCGAACAAAAACACAGCGAATGGACGTCCGAGCGATGGCCAGAGGGCGGGGCCAGGTCGTGAAGTTCGACGCGAGGCGGACGCTGCCCTTCGAGCTGTTCGGTGGGGGCGGGGGGCGCTGCGGGGCCGTCGGCGCCACTGGCTTCTACCAGGGGCAGGTGAAGGTGTACGGCCCTGGTCCAGCATAAGTATTTTGCTTTCCGCCCAGTGGGTGATGGCTTGCCTCTCCCGTGTGACCTACGCTGCCCTCTCTTTCGGCAGCTCGCACTGGTCGCTCACCTTCCAGTACGCTGGTTTTCGGTGCCTGAGGTCGCCTGCGCACTCCTCGCAACGAAGATTCTCTGCGCATGCCTCTCCCCGCGTTCCCCCCTCCGCAGCCGCCCTTTTTCCATTCATCGGGTGTGCCTCTGCCTGGTCTGCCCCCCCGGCTGCTCATCGTCGAACTCTTCGGCGTCTGAGCGTCCCTTTTTCCTCTCGGCCGTCCCCCCTCCCTCCTCTTTGCTCGCCGGCCAATTCGCTAGTTTGTGCTCCCATCTAGCTTCTCGCTTGAGCGGAGTTCGCCGCCTCGCCGCTGACGAAAAAGTGCCTCTGCCTGGTGCGGCTCGCCAGTTGACAGTTGACAGAACGCGTTGGCGTCCGCCTTAACTGTGCAATTGTGAGTGCCGCAGTCTTGAGTATCGTCTTCGGCGGAGCCCTTTTATGGGGCCACGAGACGTGCGAATGGTGCGCCGAAGTGGTGATGGGGGAGATATGCAGGCCCTGGCGCTGGGGTCTTAGGTGGGTTCTTATGGGGCCACGCAGCGTGTGAGGGGTGCGTCAAAAAAGTGTGGAGAAGGCATGCGGGCGCAACCGCTGGGGCCGTAGGTGGAGTTCCTTATGGGACCACGAAGCGTGCGAGTGGTGCGCCGAAGCTGCTTGGAGAAACCATGTGGGCGCAACCTTTGGGGCCTTACTGGGGCTCCTTCGGGGGCTGCGAAGCGTGTGAGGGGTGCGCCTTAGATGGAGCTTCCTATGGGGCCACGAAGCGAATGATGGGGTGCGCCGACGTAGTGTGGAGAAGTCATGCGGGCGCATTCACTGGGGCCTTAGGTGGAACTCTATATGGGGCCACGAAGCGTGGAACGGGTGCGCCGAATGGTGTGGAGAAGGCATGCGGGCGCAACCACTTGGACTTTAGGTGGAGCTCCCTGTGGGCCCACGAAGCGTAGGGATGCGCCGACATGGTGTGGAGAAGGCATGCGGGCGCAACCACTGGGGCTTTCGTTGGGGCTGTCGTTGGAGCTCCCTATGGGGCCACGAAGCGTGTGAGGTATACGCCGAAATTCTTGAGAGAAGGCATGCAGGGGCCTTCGATGGAGGTTTCTATGGGCCCACGAAGCGTGGAACGGGTGCGCCGAAATGGTGTGGAGAAGACATGCGGGCGCAACCGCCGAGGCCTTCGGTGGAGCTCGCGTTGGGCCCACGAAGCGTGTGAGGTATAGGCCGAAATGGGCGACTTCCCTTCTGAATGTTCCCACTTCCCTCTTTTCAATTTTTGTGTGGACTTTTCATTGATGTCGTAGGGAGCGTTCCTCCAAACCGCTTACAATTGGTATTATTTTTATTTTTCGTATTCTCCGTATTCGTATACTTATGTTTTATTGCTATCCTTCTTGTTATCATCACATGCAGCATTCGTATTGAACTTGCTACTCGTATACGCGATGATTATTATCTTTCGTATTGTTGTTTGTATTCGTATTTTCATTCGTGTTGTGTGTTGGACATTTTCATTTTTCACCTCCTAAGTGGGTTTATGTTTTCTTTGGACACCCCGCGCAAACTTCACGCACACACGCACTCTCCTCTACTCCTCATCATCATCACAGCATTATCATCAACATCGTATCATCGCCATCATACCCACCGCCGCCATTAGAATTGCAACATCGCGCTCACATACATCACCATCGACCAGTCACCGTCACACCGGCATCATCATCGCACACGCGCGCTCACTTATACACACTCACACCATCACCACTACCACCATTATCATCTCACACGTACTCACGCACTCACTAACAGTTTCATTCGTTCTCGCGCACCCGCGCATGCATTTTGAGGCAGTCTCGGGCGGGAGCCTCGTCTGTGATGAATCGTGAGCAGTTCGCACGCGGGGGCCCCCTCCCTACGGGGCCGCCAGAATAAGTTAGCAACACGAGCGAGTCATCCAAAACCTGTAACTGTCGTCCTTCTTGGTCTCCTGAGGCGTGCTACTACAGGAAGTCTTGAGCGGGAGCCTCGTTTGTGGGTGAATTGAGGAAATCTCGGGCGGGAGCCCTCTCTGAGGCTGCCAGATCATGTTAGTAACCCGAGCGGGTCATTGAGGTCTTGTAAATTCTGTGAGTTTTGGGCTCGTGAGGCGTGGATCTGAGGAAATCTCGAGTGGCAGCCTCGTAAAGGAGTGGATTGTGAGGAAGTCTCAGGCGGGAATCCTTTCCCTTTGGGGCCGCCATGTCATGTTAGGAATCCGAGCGGGTCGTCCATAGTTTGTAATTATCGTCACCTTTGGGCTCCGAGGCTTGGATCTGGAGGATCTGGAGGAAGTCTCGAGCGGGAGCTTCGTCTGGGCTCCGGGGTTTCCGCAACGGCTTGATCTACTAGTGCCCCGGCGGCCCGCGGGAGTCGTCTCAGTGACCTGGCCCACGGGGTTGTCCCAACGGCTTCGAGATCTGGCTGCCAGAGGACGCGCCCCAGCCGGCCGCGGTGGCGACGGCGTTGAGGAAAATCAATATGCGTGCCCTTGCAAGGCGGGCGGCGGAGGAGGTGCACGAGGAGAAGGGGCAGCAGGAGGAGGAGGACGAGGAGGAAGAGGAGGAGGAAGGAGGATGAAGAGGATGATGGTGATGATGATGACGATGATGATGCTGATGATGAGGATGCTGATGATGAGGATGAGGATGGGGTTGAGGATGCTGATCATGATGGTGATGATAATTGTGATGCTGATGATGATGATGATGATGGTGGTGGTGGTGGTGGTGGTGGTAGTGTTGATGATGCTGATGATGGTGGGTGTGGTGCTGGTGATCGTGATGATGGTGATGCTGATGATGATGGTGGTGATGATGATGATGGTGGTGTTGGTGGTGCTGATGATGATGATGATGGTGATGGTGATGGTGATGGTGATGATGTTGTTGATGATGATGATGATGATGATGATGCTTATGATGATGATGATGATGATGATGATGATGATGATGATGATGATGATGATGATGATGATGATGATGATGATGATGATGATGATGATGATGATGATGATGATGATGATGATGATGATGATGATGATGATGATGATGATGATGATGATGATAATGATGATGGTGGTGCTAATGTGGTGCTGATGAGGATGATGGTAATGATGATGACGAGGAGGAGAAGGAGGAAGAGGAGGAGGGAGGAGGAGAGGAGGAGGAGGAGAGAGGAGGAGGAGGAGGAGGAGGAGGAGTTTGACGACCAGTACCAAAAGTCCCACTCTGCGTCGCTCTACCCTCAAAGACCGATGGCAGGCGTCGCGCACTCGCACGATGGACGTGCCGCCTCTACCTGGTGCTCCCGCTGCTGCTGCTGCTGCCTCCCATTGCGCTAGACCGCTGGCGGGCTGCCCGCTGGAGGCACTCTGTGGACTCAGGGGGTCCAAAAACAGTGATCTTCCCCTTCTCAGTCCGTGGATGCTGCCCCTTCAACATCCGACTCCAGCTGTGCTGCTGGACATCCGACGAGAAACCTCCACGGGGAATTCATGGACGAGAAACGCACATTTCTCGAGAGGTGGGCCCCGCACCTCGCACATCTGAGGTAGAAGGCCCCCCTTTATCAGCTAAGAAAGGGCACGCTGAGAGCCTGTGCACCCGGGCTCCTGAGCTGACCATGACACAGGGCGGTTGTGACCCGGGCAGACGGGCGGAGCCGTTGTGCTGTCCTTGCACGCCCACGCCAGTGGCGAGAAACTCCTGCCGATCTCCCTCCCGGGGTGGGGGCCGACATCGACCCACGAGGCTCCAACGGAGGTCATGAGCGTACAACCCACCATCACTACTAAGGTTTGGGGCGGATGGGTGAACCATCGGCTCCGCAACCTGGTGCCTCACCATTCGGCACCCTAAACCTTACTAGTGAGGGTGGGTAGCAGTAGGAGAGAGCAGTAGTAGTAGAAGAGGAGGAGGAGGAAGAGGAGGAGGAGGAAGAGGAGGAGGAGGAGGGGGGAGGAGGAGGAGGATAGGAGGAGGGAGGAGGAGAAGCAGGAGGAGGAGACGAGGAGGAGGACGAGGAGGATGAAGAGGAGGAGGAGAGGAGGAGGAGGAGGAGGAGGAGGAGGACGACGAGGAGGAGGAGGAGGAGGACGAGGAGGAAGAGGAGGAGGAAGAATTCGGATAAGAAACATAAGAAGAAGAGGAGTAGGAGGAGGCGGAGGCGGAGGCGGCGGCGGAGGCGGAGGCGGAGGCGGAGGCGGAGGCGGAGGAGGAGGAGGAGGAGGAGGAGGAGGAGGAGGAGGAGGAGGAGGAGGATGAGGAGGATGAGGTCGTGGAGATGGGGCGGCTGCCAAGAGAATGACGGCCTCTCCCTCGACTTGCTGCGCCAGTATTGCACGTTCCAAGCCCTTCTTTGTTGGGTTCCCGTTTTAGATAGAGCACTGTGGTTCCCACCTCTCCCCCTGCCCCTCTGTTCCTCCCTTTCTTCCTCCTCCCGCCGTCTTTTTTTTCTCCCCCAAACCCTTCTGTGTGTT
>CAUYUJ010017661.1:0-20000 GCA_963575745.1 Prorocentrum cordatum | reverse complement strand
CTCCAAGCCATGCGTGGCTTCGCGCAGGTGCCCTCGCCGCCACTGCCGGCACTGGTCTGAGGTTGCGCTGGCCAGGTGGCTTGCCCCCGACCCGTGTGTACACCAGCGCCTCACTGCGTTATACCTCGCAATGATGATGATGATGATGATGATGATGATGATGATGATGATGATGATGATGATGATGATGATGATGATGATGATGATGATGATGATGATGATGATGATGATGATGATGATGATGATGATGATGATGATGATGATGATGATGACGATGATGATGATGAGATGATGATGATGATGATGATGATGATGATGATGATGATGATGATGATGATGATGATGATGCTGATGATGATGATGATGATGATGATGATGATGATGATGATGTGATGAATGATGATGATGATGATGATGATGATGATGATGCTGATGATGCTGATGCTGCTGCTGATGATGAGGATGATGATGAGGATGATGATGATGAGGATGTGATGAGCTGCTGCTGCTGCTGATGATGATGATGCTGATTATGATGATGCTGATGATGATACCGATGATGGACATGATGTTGTTGTTGATGATGATGAGGATGATGATGAGGATGCTGAGGATGATGATGCTGATGAAGATGCTGATGAGGATGAGGATGAGGATGATGATGTTGATGATGATGATGATGATGATGATGCTGCTGCTGCTGATGCTGATGCTGCTGCTGATTATTGATGATGATGATGATGATGATGATGATGATGATGATGATGATGATGATGATGATGATGATGATGATGATGATGACGATGATGATGATGATGAAGATGATGATGATGATGATGATGATGATGATGATGATGATGATGATGCTGCTGCTGCTGATGATGATGATGATGATGATGATGATGATGATGATGATGATGATGATGTTGATGTTGATGTTGATGGTGATGATGATGCTTACGATGAGCGTGATAATGTGGAGGAAGGGGAGGGGATCGGAGGGAGGTGGGTGGAGGAGGAAGGGGGATTGGGCGAGCTTGGGGCATCGCCTAGGCGTGTTCCCCTCTCCCTCATTTTTTCGGCTTTCAGTGGCCCTTGGCACAACCAACCCCGCATGGTCGATACATCCACAAGTCGACCCAGGCCACCTTGGATGCTGCTGGCTTTACGGGGGCTTGCCAGGCGATATCCACGTGGGATGAGTGTAAACGGGGTGGCTTGAGGTGCCATCTTGGGGATCATACAATGGCTTCAACATATTTTACGTTGTCGTTTGTTATTTTCCGTACTTGTCCATTAATTTGGGGAGTATATGGACCTTGCTTGCTGGGAAGTTTTGTTTGAAGCCGTGACCTCCCCGTTGCAATTCCACTGGCCCCGCTTGCGTCCAGACGGATTCCGAAAGACTTCTGCATGACGTCAGGCCAATCGTGACAACATCTTTGCATCAAGCATATTCATGATTCATGATGGTTCGCCCAACATATTTCGCCTTGCTGGTCCATCAGAAGAAATGGCAGGTATGACTTGGGAACGGTTGCACGAGATGCACAGCAACGTCACAGGTGGCAGCTCTTCGATACCTTCCTGTGGGCTCGAGGATTGCCAGGTTGGGATAGAGACAGGAAGAGAGAGTCGCGAGCAGACGGTCAACAGAGGCAGAACGAGGAAGATCGTCAAAGGGAGTCAGGAAGAGGGGGTTGAGAGGATGGGAGGTAAGATATTCTGTGCCCAGAAGAGGTGGTAGAACAGGGAGTCCAAAGTAGGGGAGGCTCTGACGGTCAAGCAGGGGGTTTTGGGCTTCAGAGGGTCCCCGGTGGCAGCCTTGAGGAAGGAGGCACGTATCATGGCGCCAACATCGCAGAGCGGATTTCGTTCGGAAAACGATAGGATGGGCCCAGAGTGTCCTGGAGAATTTCGTTCCGGATTTCGAGGTGAATTTCGTGCGTTTTTTTTGGCCAGGAATAAAAAGTAAAAAACATCCGCGCGTAATTCACTTCGTTTTTCACTCGCTGTTTCGGAGTTTTGCGTTAACAGAAATCCACGCAAAAATCCGCTGCAGCACGTCTGCAAGGTCGGTGCAGTGACACGTGTGCGAACCTCCGAGGGTCTCCGAACTCCACGGCTCCCTCCGCTCAGGCACGAGCCCTGCACCTTCCCTCTTCCCCCTCCTTGGTTCTCCCTCCCCCCCTCCACAATTACTCAATATGAATACTACTCTCCCTCTTCCCCCGATGGCGGCCTGAAAGCATTAGACCCCCCCCTGCGTATTGTTTTTTACACACAGGATTCCCGGGAGTTGGGTTTTCGCCTGCGTTTTTTTTCAAAATGCTGCTCTCGCTGAGGCGCCGGCCTCATTTCTGCTCCCGAATCGTTCCGAATCGTGCTCCCGCTGCAGCGTGGGCCTCATTTTCGGATCGGTGTTTGGCCTCCGTCGTTCAGGATGGCGTTCTCGCCTCAGCGCGGGCCTCTTTCTCGCGCGCCCATCCGCCCGCCACCACCGCGCCGCGCCACCACCACCACCACCACCACCACCACCACCACCACCACCACCACCACCACCACCACCACCACCACCACCACCACCACCACCACCACCACCACCACCACCACCACCACCACCACCACCACCACCACCACCCACCACCACCACCACCACCACCACCACCACCACCACCACCACCACCACCACCACGCACGCACGCACGCACGCACGCACGCACGCACGCACGCACGCACGCACGCACGCACGCACGCACGCGCACCACCACCCACTACGCACGCGCGCGCGGAGCCACAGGTCCGCTACGACACGCGTCCGCGGATAGAGAAAATCAGCGCCATGGTAAGGGATAGGAGGGAGGGGTAGGACGTCAGATATGACGCGAGCGCACCTAGCTTGCCCTTCCCCCCTCCCTCCCCTCCCCCTCTCCCCTTCCCCCTTCCCCTCCCTCTTCTCTCTGTCTCCCCCCTTCCTGTCCCCTTCCCCCCTCCTCCTCCCCTCTCCCCTCCTTCCCCTTCCACCTTCGCCTACCGCTGCTGCTGCCGCTGCTGCTGCTGCTGCTCCTCCTTCTCCTCCTCCTCCTCCTCCTCCTCCTCCTCTTCCTCCTCCTCCTCTTCTTCCTCCTCCTCCTCCCTCCTCCTCCTCCTCCTCCTCCTCCTCCTCCTCCTCCTCCTCCTCCTCCTCCTCCTCCTCCTCCTCCTCCTCCCCCCCATCTCGCCTCTCTCCCTCGTCCCTCCCCTCCCCCTCTTCTGCCAGACGGGGCCTGGGCAGGTGCACTGCACTCTTTCTGCCCTCCGCGTCTCCACGGCCCATGCTCCTCGTCGCCCCCGTCTCCTCCTTGCCCCCGTCCTCATCCCGTGCCGCCTTCGCTCGCCCTCCTGGTCGTCCTCGGTGCGCGCGCGGCGCCGTGGTCCTGCTCTCGCCGGCTCGTTGGAGGCCCCCGCCGGGACCGCCCGTCGAGTCCTCACGCCGTCAAGCCCCACGGGTGAAGAGTCCAGCGGGCTCGCGCACCCACGGGGGGCCAGACGTGCGCCCTCCATTCCTCAGCGCCTCTTCTCGTTCTCTGCATCCCGATTCCTCCGTTCACGGTGCCCCTGCAGCATCCACAGCGCCTGCTCCGTCCTGGCTGCTCCATCCGTTTGTGCCTTCTGCTGGCCCCTCCATCCCTGGTGCCTCCATGTTCGCCCCCTGCTGTTGTTCCTCGCTCCCTGCCCTGTGCCCAGTCAAGCGGTTAGGCGACGTGCCCGTCCTGCTCAACCACGGCTTCGAGGAGAAGGGGGCCAGGAGATGCTGGGAGTGGATGCGCTACTACACGGCGGTGTCGCCAGAGTGGGGCGCCAGGCAGCGTGGGCCCCCCCCGAGGGCTGGCAGCCCCCTCTGCCCTCCCCGCTCCGTCTGCCTGTTCCGTCCGTCCCTCTGTCCGTCTGTCCGTCCGTGGGGCGTGCCGGAGGGGGGGGCCCAACCCTCGGCGCGACCCGCCCCCGGCGGAAGCCCGCGGAGTTGCAACGGCGGCGGCCCCGCAGCGGAAGTACGGGCGAGACGTCAACATGTTGGGATCCAGGGCTGCCAGGTTCGGCCATCTCTTGCCTCCACCTTCATTCCTCGAGCCCACCGAGCGACGGCCCCCCAGAGGAGCACTCGCACGCAAGTCTTGCACAACCTGCCTGAAGCAATCGCGTGCTTGAGGCCGTCTTGGGCCCCCTTTCGGGTTCTCGGGGCCCCTGAATACTCTTAGGACTCTTGCAGCCCTGTTAGGCTTCTCTCTGGGTTTTCTTGGTGCCTTCTTGGATCTCTGCGGCTCTCTGGGGGCCTTTGGGGGCCCTCTTGGCGTCCTCTGGGGTCCCTCTTGGGGCCACCAGGCTCCTCGTGGGGTTCTTTTGGTGTGCCCCCCTGCGATGCTCTTGCGCCGTCTTGAGCACCTCTCACAGCCTCGGCAGGTTCTCTTGAGTGCGAGGACGAGGGGAGCGAAGCGGAGCAGCATTCCACAGTCAGTCCGCGAAGCAGTGCTTGCATTGACTGGGTTTCTCGCTTGCCTCGTACATGTTGCTGCCCCCTGCGCTCAGGGTCGACCGTCGCCGGTCGCCAGTTGCCGACGAGCCCCATCAATATCGCTGTGCAGCCCCCTCACGGTCGTCTGCGCTGAGGGGTTGAGCACTGTCGCCGTTGGTCGCCGACGATCCCCGTCGACGTCGTCGAGGAGCCCCGTCGCCCTCGCCTGCACCAGGGGGTCGTCCGCCGCCACGGCTGGTCGCCGGTACGCACTGCCGCCGTCGCCGAGAGGAGGTTGAGATGCGGACCCGCTCCAGTTCGGCGCCGTGTCTGAGCTGTCTCGGGTTTATGCACCTGCTCCTTGTCCGCAGCCTCGTTATCCTGATGCTTCTGCATTCTCTCTCCCCCTCCCCCTTCCCCCCCCCTCTTGAAGGCATCTTGAAGGCTGGTTGAGAGCTTCTCTGGGGCAGCCTGGGGCCCTCTTGGGGCCCGTCGGGGGTCTCGAGCCCGTCGTGGGCGTCTGCCGAGGGGGCTCGGTGGCATCATCCTGGGGTCGTCTGGGCGGGTCTTGGGGCCGTCTTGGAGCCCTCTTGGGGCAGTCTTAGGCCTTTCTGGAGGGTTCTAGGCCAGTCTTGGGGCAGTACTGTGCCCGCCTTGGACGTCTCCCGAAGGGGCTCCGTCGAACCATCTTGGGGACGTCGGGTCCGTCTTGGAGCCCTCTTGGGGCAGTCTTGGGCCGTCTTGGCGGGGGGGTTCTAGGGCAGTCTTGGGGCTGTTTTGGGGCGTATTGGAGCTTCCCCGAGGCGATGGGCAGCCGAACAACACTGGAATAACCACGTACACATTGAACCCTCCTAGGTTTTTGGCCCTATCGGGTCTCGCTGGAGGCCTCCTTGGGTGTCTTGCGGGGGCTTCGTGGGGCCTCGCAATTTGTATTTTCGCCTTGCCCAGCAGGTTTTCCTGCCCACAGAGAAGCTCAGTGCCTGGTGGAGTCGCATCCGCAGGCTATTGCAGCGTCTCTCCCCTGGGCGCTCAGCGGGCTTATCTGCGGTGGTGGATCTGGGCGGCGGGGTGCTCACCGACCCAGCCGAGATGGCAGAAGCTCCCCCAGGACGCATTGGCGGGACGTCTGTTCCTGCCGCCCACTGGACCGCCAACTGTTGGACAACCGGCTCGCCGACGACGCGCCGCCGTCCATGCCGCCGCGCGACGACGAGGCGTGGCAACTGCGTCGCAGCCATACGGAAGCGGCCGTAGAGAATTCGACGAACTCAGCTCCGTGCCCCGAAGGAATCCCATTCTCGGCTTGGAGAGAGCTCGGGCCGCTAGCTACGGATGTGTTGTGGGGAGCGCTGCAGGCGCTGACGTCGGAGGAGCCCCCCGGGTGATCTCGAAGATTGTTTTTGCGGCTTCAGCGCCAGTCTCATGGTGTTCCTCCCGAAGGGGCACGGGCTACTCCGAGACGGACGCACAGGCCACTCGCCCGGGAACGCGCGCCCTTTGAACATCGCCAACGCCGACAACGGGTCGAGGGCGAACGCGATGAGGCTCTGCATGGAGGGGCCGCTGTCTGAAGCTATCCCCTTGGATCAACGAGGATTTGTCCCTGGACGCTCCATGTTTTCGAACGTGGTCGACGCAGACGAGGCAATGATTTTAGCAGCTCTTTTGCGCGAGCGAGGGGCTGCCTGGTTCTTCGACTTCCAGGCGGCGTTTCCCAGCGTCGCGCACGTTTTCCTACACTCGGCGTTGCGGGCAGCGGGCCTGCCAGACTGGCTCCTACGATTCGTCATTCACCTCTACGAGCACCGCCGATGCACCATGGATTCATGTCACACGCGGGGATTCGCCAGGGGGGGTCCGCTCTCGCCTGAGCCTGAGCACTCAGGGCTGTAGCAGCTGCCGTCCGAGAAAGTCAGATCGTCTCCTCTGAACTGACAGAGGTTCCGTGGTCCCCTCAGCGTCCAGACACCCAGGTCTGCGCCTCCATGAGGTTGGGCCCTGTGTTCAGGAACCGGGGCGCAGAGATGCCCGAATAACAAGTCGTCAGGGCCAGCTTCCGGGGCTTCCCGAGGGTTTTCCCACCAACGACGTCACTCCTCTCCCGGTCCTTCGAGCTTCGTTCCCAAGCTCGATGCCAGGGCGAATTTGCTCTCGTGCAACGCGCACTGCTCAGCGGTGAAATCTGGTAGCCCCAATGGTGGAGCTTGGCAGCGATGACGCAGCTGTCGCAAAGAAACCTGTAGCACGATATGCCTTTGTCTGTCTGACCTCCTGGCTCTTGCAAAAGGTCTGTTGGGGATGGTCCAGAAGCCTCTGTCGCGGATCCCGTCAGTAGCTGTTGGAGCCTCCGAACCTCCATAAGTAGTCGGGAGCCTGTTGAGAACCTCGGGGGCCAGGAGGATGGAGCGGAGGTCCTCGGTGAGATAGGCCTCGACCGTAGTAGGTGGGGTCTTTGTCAGGAGAAAACTCGGCCCCGTTCGGATGACGTATTCTGTCAGCGGGGACTTCCAAGACACGTTCTTAGCCCAGCAGAACACGTGCCCCAAGACCCCGAAGCTCTTCTTGCCCCAGCTGGAGTTCTGAGGGAGGCCCTCGAGTTGGTCCTTGTCCTTGTCGAAGGCCTGATTCAGTCTGCCTCTCGCTTTACCCCCATCTGGCTTGCCGTTTCTCCATGACATGGGGCTTCGTGCGATTCTTGCCGGGAGCAACGTCGCAGCCCAAATTGATGACCGCGGGCTCGCCACCCGCAGCGCTCGCGTAGCAATCCATTCGGTGTGCAGCGAATGTCATGAGCACCTCCGAATTGCCAGTCGTATTAAGCATATCGCAAACGGGAGCCCAAGCTCGTTCCCGAAACGGTCCACGAGTTCTGCTAGTGCGCGGCGCAGTTGACTGATGACCATAGATAGGGAGAACTCGCTAGGGTCTACGCTGATGTCGTCGATGTACATGCCTATGTTGGGCTGCTCTTTGGATAGTGGGTACGAGGATACTACTGGGAGCATGTGGCGCTTGATCTTGAAGGTAGCTGCACTGGAGCCAGCCACGACGCCCTGCCATGGGAATAACTTTCGCGAGGCCTGGCCAGCCAGCATCCATACTCTGGGTCACTGGTGGGTCCCAAAGACAGACTGCAGCATGTGCAGCGGATCTGCACAACTAGCTGCAGCCTCTTCTAGGCCTTCGTGTCGTACATGATCGTAGCGCTGCCTAAGATCCCTTAGGGTTTTGATGATATGCTTATTGCTTATGTCTGCATTGTCATCCCTGACGGCCTGCCTCCAGACTCAGTCCAGGGTATGCCAGTGCGGTGCCATGTTAAACGTGCCATATTTCCTGAGGGTCAGCTCCCATCCGTGCAAGACCTTGGCGTTCCATTTCGACGCCATCGGGCCTAGACTGGTAGAAGCCGATCGGTCGGAACCCTTTCTTAGGTTCCGCGAACAACCAGCATACCGATGTTCGCATTCACGAGGGTGAGCCCCTACACAGTCTGAAGAGAACGAGAATCTTGCAACGGATGGCCAGCGCCCCGTCCGAGAGGGCTGCGCAATGCCTGGGGTGCAACCAGCCAATGTCGATCGTGTTCCGCAAGAAGGAGGGGGATCTGCCTGATTTCATCGATCTTCGGAACCCCGTGGTTCGGTGTTGCAGGCCGAACGCGCGGAGTCTGTTTGCGGGTCTCCTTGGCGCTCCATGCTCCGTGCTTTTGGCCGCTCCTCGACCTGGTTGGGCCACGCGGCTGTCGGGTAAGCTGTTTGGAGCCCCTTGTCGCAGCCGTGAAGAACCTGCCCCTTCCTCTCCCCAGCCACCTCAGTGTATGCATGGGCACACTTGGCCCCGCCTTCCAATGCTTCTGAGCACCAGCTGCTCCAGCTGATGCGGGCTTCCTTCTTCTTCCGAGGGGGAACAACCATAGGCGCCTCCTCCGCCTCCGCCCCGAGAATCTCGAGTCCGTGGATGAGGTCGTCATGGCTCAGGGTCACGTCGGAAACCTGCTTGTCAAGTTTGCGGCCCCAGTCAGGCCCCGTGAGGGGATTACTTCAAACTCATGTTCCGTGCCTCCAGACGCCCCTCGCTCTGGATGCGTCTGGTGTGCGTCTTTGAGTTCGCCCCGCGCTGTATTATGCCATCCCGAGACTGCCCTAGCCAAAGCCTCCTGGATCTTCTGGCGCTCAACCTCTGAGCTCGGGGTCACGGAATGCTTCCCGTCGGGCCCCTGGAAATAATCGAGGATCGCATCGCAGGAGCCGTCGAGGTAACTGTAATCTGGTGTTTCGGGCCTAGGGCCAACAGGAAAAACAGTGGGAAGCTTCTGCCTAGACGCCTGACCATCTTGCCCCCTGGGTCCCAGACGAATTGGAGGAGCACAGGCCCATGAGGTGCAAGATGAGCCCCCATGTTCGTGACGGAGTCTTTGACCGCATGCTGAAGGGGGTCGGAGACATGAAAACATCGTAGCGCTTCCTGGACTGGCCAGCCGTGCAAATGATGGGCGGTTCCGGAATGATGATCTCCCCCTTGCATTTGCGAGGGGGGGCGTCAGTTTCCAGGAAGTGGGGCTCCAAGTTGTGGTCCCCTGCCGAGATGAAAAGAAGGTCATGGGCTAGGATGTGGTTTCCCAAAGCCAGAGCGTTAGCGATGTTCTCACCATTCAAATCAACGCTGTCATGCCAATAGTTCGAGTAGATGCTGCTGACACCCAAATCCGTGAAACATGCCAAATCTTGTCGTCTCTGTGGGGCCAGGCGCAAGTTTCGGAGGGCTGCCAAGCATCCAAGTATCCTCGGACCAAAGTCGCGACACTCGCCTACGTACCTTTACCCGTGTCATTACCCTCCTCCCAAAACGAGTGCCAACCTTTCTCTGTGAGAGAGGCCTTAGCTTCAGCAACCTGAGGGGCCTGTCATTTGTGCTCCTGCACTAGAACGATGTGTTCGGAACTGGGACAATGATGCGCTTCGCCGAAATTCAGCCTGACCCATGGGCTGTCATGATGCTCAGCCCCTTCATGAGGTGTTTACTTGAAACTTGTGCTGGTACTGGAGATTCCGCTGACACAAAAGTCAAGCTGCCGCTCGACCTCCGTCCGTTGCCTCCTCCTCTTCTTGCTCGCGACTGCGGCTGCGGGCGCAGCTTCCTTCAATTGCCGTCGCGGATAGACTTAGACTTGCGGCCTTTGCTTTTCGTGGTCTTACCCGAACCGGTAGAGGTCCCCGTAGGCGTCGCAGGAGCTAGGTGGGAGCTGGCGTACCCACCCCTGGATGCACTGGCGCTTCCACTGGTACTGAGTCGCCTGCATCGCCTGAATCGTGGACAGCAGCTGCTGCCTGGGACCTAGCAGCCTCTGTTTATCCTCCGTGAGGCGCTGCTGGAACGCCGTCATCTCGGTCATGACAGAGTTGATGGATCCCGTCGGTGTCGGGCTCGCGACTGGTTGTTCAGGTGCTTCAGGGTGGCGCCCACTCGACGATTAAGGCGCTAGCTGCTGCCCCGTAGCGATCTGCTCCGCGATGCGGGTCTGGCATTCAGCGATGTGCTCCTCCTCCTGTACGATCATCTCCTTCCGCGCCTTGATTGTCATTTCCAACTCACTGATCTGGTCGCAGTAGTCACACATGTCCTCCTCGTGCTTGCTCATGCTGATATGGGCCTTCATCAGCTTCTGGTTCGCAACCATGAGGAGCTGCTGTAGTGACTTTGCAGTGTCCCGTTCCATCCTGATGTGTTCGAGCGCCTCCTCGATCTTCTGTTTAGTTGCGCTGCTGCCTTCGGAATCGGGAGACTTGCTGGGAGCGTCAAGGACATGCTGGCATTTGGCGATCTGCTGACCGTAGTTCACCGGCTTGGACCAAGGCGGGGCTGACTCAGTGACCGTCCCGTCGTCTGAGCATGCTTTAGAGGTTGCTGGAGGCGGAACCTTAGCCTGTAAGTGACCTCCGCACATGCGACAATATCTGAAGCGAACGTGGTTCTGCTCTTGGCATCCTCCGCATTTCCAGCTCTGGGCTGGCTGTCTGGTCGCTGGTGGTGCCTTCGGCTGCTTCTCGATCCCCTTGCCGCTCTTGTTTCCCCCTCTCTGATCCTCCGACCGAGCTTGACCACGCCATCTTGACCGGAAGTAGCTGTGATTTATGATGATGTTGCAAAAGCTTGGCTGCAGCGCCCAATCTAACAGTCGCTCTCGCTGTGGATCGTATCCATCGTGCCCGACGATGCCAGGCTGGCTCGGGAAGACGAGTCTGAGAGGGAAGCGCGTTGGCCAGACAGGCCCAACGAAACGGGCACGTAGATGGTAGGGAGAACAACTCACACAAACGGATGCGGGCTGGCGTACGGAACCAGCCACGCGTGAGGTTCGGTCCTGCTGGCTCGGACGAGCCCGCTTCAAGCCCCCAAAAAGAAAGCAGGCAACAACAAAAACAATCAAGAATAACAATCACAACAAAACATCAAGCCCAAATCTTTCCTCCTCCTCCTCCTCCTCCTCCTCCTCCTCCTCCTCCTCCCTCCTCCTCCTCCTCCTCCTCCTCCCCCCCCTCCTCCTCCTCCTCCTCCTCCTCCTCCTCCTCCTCCTCCTCCTCCTCCTCCTCTCCCCTCTTCGTTCAGGTGCAAGCGCTAGGAGAGAGGTGATGCAGAGAACACATCTGGGAGGAGAGGGTCAGAACACGGGGAGGCAGTCGGTGGAGAAGAGGGGGGAGGGGAGAACTGGAAGGCGAGGTGGCGAAAGGCGCGCCAGAATTGACAAAGACGAGGGAAGCAAGGGCGCCCTCGAGGGCGCGAAGTTATTCGCGCTTCGCGCTTCGCGGTTCGGCTCCGATTCCTCCTCATCCTCCTCTTCTCCCTTGGGAGGCGGCGCGAGAGCGCGAAGTTATTCGCACTTCGCGCTTCGCGCAGCGCGAAGCGCGAAGTTGGGAGCCCTTGGGGAAGAGGGCAGGGGGACGGGGACGTGGAGGGCAAAGAGGGAACGAGAAACGCCGCAGCCGCTGAAATTTATCCGCGACCGCCCGTGTCGCGCTCCTGCTTTGCCCGAACCGTGGTGTGCCGGCCTCCTGCGCGGCTTTCTCCTGCCGTTCTCCCTCGTGCGCCTCTGGCTTCTTCAACTCGAGCCAGGAGCTGTGACGGTCCCAGTCGCGGGTAAGTCTCGCGCCCCTCCTATTGGGACTCGCGGTTCTGTTCCATTTTTGGTGCCGCTTGTTCCGGTGGCTCGATGCAGGGCCAAGGCAAGTGCGCGTATACACCACGAGGGTGGCCATGCGCGTCGCTCTCCACCCTCCAGTCCGAAATGACGTGTGCGTGTCTGTTACTGTGCGGTCGCCCCTGACCTCTATTCAACAACACTTTGTTGGCCTCTTCTCTGGGGTAGTTGGCGCGAGGCGTTGGAGTGCGTTATGCCAGATGGACAACGCCGCTCATAACATGTGGCTGGAAGCCAGTTTGCTCTGACTAGCCACATATCCAGAGCGTCCAAGATGTATGTTTTGCTTGTTCCCCTCTCTCTTTCCACCTCTTCATTTCGAAGTGCATCACCCGTACATGTACACATAGTTGTACATGTATGTTTTTTTTTTGATAGTTTCTCACCATTTTTTCCTCTCTCTCTCGTTTCTCTCTCTCTCTCTCTCTCTGTCTCTCTTTTCTACGTTGTCCGCTGGAGCGAGCAGCGGAGGGATGTGTAACATCATGAAACACATAGCAGCGCCCGCAAGGTCAATACGGTCCTACTTCGCGCGTTTGGTTGTCCACCCGGTCATGCTGTGGTTTTCATGCCCCAGCTCGAGTACAGGCAGAACCACTTTCTTTAGCATTTTTTTTCTCCTCCTGTCCTGCTGCTTCTCATCCCCCGTCCTTCTCATCATGCTCCTCCGAGTCTTCCTGCTCCTCTTCCACCGCTTGCTCCCCCCCTCCTCTTTGTGCTCCTTCTGGTCGTCCTACTCTACGTCCTCCTGATCCTCCTTTTCCCTCCTGCGCGCAACTCCTCCCCGTCGAACCACCAGACGCGTCGCTGGGGCGGGCTGGGCGCTTCGCCCGAGACGTCGCCACCGTCCATGGCATTCGAGCCCGAAGGTTCCAGCAGCTGCACCATGGAGGGGCCTTATCGGAGCTGGGCTCTCGCCTCGGTGCCGCGCGCGCCCGCCTCGCACACCCCCAGCGATGGCACGGAGGGAGGGCGGACCGTCTGCGAAGCGAGGCTCCCGACTGGGTGCCGCGCCCGCCCGCCTTCACAGCACGAGCGGAGCGCGGGCCGCCTCCAGAAGGGGACTCCAAGATCCTCCTCCTCCTCCTCCTCCTCCTTCTCCTCCTCCTCCCTCCTCCTCCTCCTCCTCCTCCTCCTCCTCCTCCTCCTCCCTCCTCCTCCTCCTCCTCCTCCTCCTCCTCCTCCTCCTCCTCCTCCTCCTTCTCCTCCTCCGCCGCCTCTGGCGCCGCGCACGGCCGTCTCCAAGATCCTCGCACACTTTTGCGCGGACGGAGGGCGGGCCGTCTCCAGAGAGTGGGGCTCTCGCCCGGGCCCCGCGCGCGCCGTTCCTCAACGAAGCCACTCCTCTGCGCGGACGGACGGCGGGTTGTTTTCAAAGTAGTGAGGGCCCTCGCCGCGGCGCCGCGCACACCTGTCTTCACCAAGCCAGGCCAACCAATCAGGAGGAGGAGGAGGAGGAGGAGGAGGAGGAGGAGGAGGAGGAGGAGGAGGAGGAGGAGGGACAGCTCGGGAAAGCTCGAACAAGAAGGGGTCGAAGCAGTGCTACGCCCCCCCGCGTGCAGATTACGGGTAATCTGCAAACAGGTTAGGGTTGACGTCGACGGGGGGGGGCCTTGAGCGAGCTGCCGACTCTCCCGTCCGTCCGCCTCCCGAAATCCTTGGCCGAGCTGCCGACCACAGGCAAGGGAGCCGATCCGCCACCCCCACTAGGGGGTATGGGCCATTGCATCCCCGCTTTCGGGGTGAGGCCGCGACGGAGACGATTGATCATCGTTTGGCCAGAGGGGGTGCGCTCCTGGGGGCACTCGTGGGCCAACTTGCAGAGCCGCCCCCCTCCAGCATCGATGGGGGCGTACCTGGCACACCTCCAGCACCAGGCCAGGCCATTCTGCATATCTATGGAGTGAGAGGGGTGCACACTGCGGGCGCCGACCTTCAACTCGCCAATACAGGTGGGGGGGACGTAAACGTGGTGGCCTTGCTCGCTCAGACCCCTCTTACATATGTCCCCGCGACACGCCCCCCACACTGGAGCCAGTCAGCCAAGGAAAGGCGCCTTGGGGTTTGTCGGCATTTACTGCAGGCCCACCTACCTGAGCTCAGGCGAGACAGGCTGTGCCCCGAACGGGCCTCGAGCTCACCGGTCCGACCCGGGTCCGAAACGGAGCCGGCCGAACCGTCCGCCACGCCGAGCCACGCCGAGCGAGCCCCTCGATCGACCTCCGCACACATCGGGGCCAAGACCGCGCCGATTCGCTGGTGCACGAGGGTCGCTCGGGCGTCGGCCACCTGTAGGGCCTTGACGTGGGACCGAATCGGGGTGGCAGCATTCGCCGCCCCCCCGCTGGGCGAGTGCATCCGCGAGCTCATTTCCTCGGGAGGAGGAGGAGGAGGAGGAGGAGGAGGAGGAGGAGGCGGAGGAGGTGGAGGAGGAGCGGAGGAGGCGGAGGAGGAGGAGGAGGAGGAAGGAGGAGGAGGAGGAGGATGAGGAGGAGGGGAGGAGGAGGAGGAGGAGGAGGAGGAGGAGGAGGAGGAGGAGGAGGAGGACAAATGCGAGAAGATTTTGAAAAGGCGGACGTGCTGGCCCCCTCGGCGCTCGAGGGCCGAGCGAATTCGGGCCCACCTTTTGGCGTGGCATCCCCTGGGATCCTGGGCTTTCCCTTGGGCCCAGCCGTCGAACACCAGCTGGCAATCGGTGAAAAAGGTCCATGGGGCCCCGTGGAAAGCTGCAGCGCCCTCCAGAGGGCAAGCCAGCTCTGCGACGGGGGCCGTCTGGTCCCCGTCTGCGGTGCCGAAAAATCCAGAAGGCTCGCCGCCGTCCTCTTCCGGCTCCGCCCACCCCCCCACAAAGTGGACACCCCAACCCACGCGGCAGACTCGGGCATCGCTGGAAGTGGCCGGCCCGTCCAAGAACGCCAGACGTGCGCGGACTGGGTATTCACCTGCTCCTACGTTGAACGATCCATCATACGTGAGGGCAGGAGAGGAGGAGGGAAGGAAGGACGACGCACGAGGAGGGGTCGAGGAGCGGGGGGGAGGTGCCGACAGCCCAGACGCCCAGCCCCTCTCCTGAGTTCCAGGCAGGCGGCGGCGGCACGGCCACCCAATCAGGGGGAACGATCCCCCTGGTCCAGAAAGCGACGTGGCGATTTTCCGACAGATCATTTATGGCACGTTGACGGAGGTCCTCAGTGCGCGCAATCCAAGGGTCCTCCATCTCGCAGGTGGCCGAGCAGAAGTTCAGCCTGTGCTCGATGGTGTCCTTGCCCTCGCCACAACGCTCGCAGTCGTCAGAACACGTGTAGCCTGCTGCCCTGGCCCTCGCCCCCGTCCAGATTCCAGCCAGCGCTGCCGCCTCCAGGGCTCCTGTCTCCTGGTGGCGCTCCTGGCGGCGCATCCTCCTCAGGTTGACTCTCAGCATGTGGAGATCGCCGCCGCCGCCGAGGCCCGCTCCGAGGGGGTGGTCACCAGCCTGGCGCCACAGCTGGCGCAGCACGGTGCTCTTGATCGCCTTCACGAGGTCCTGCACGCTGTCGTCGTCGTTGCCAAGGTGCCGCCACTCGGAGCCCTCGTCACCGATCCAGACGTCGGGCGCCCGCGGTATCCAGCCGATGTCGCGCAGGGCCAGGATGATAGCGCCCATGGGCCCCGTGACGCACTTCCACCGATCACGCGGGCGCATGTACAGGAGCCTCTTGAGCACCGCACGCCAACCAAGTCGAACACGGTCTCGCAGCTCAGGGTGTTGCGCCCAAAAGTAGAACCATTCCTTAACCTGCTGCGCCAAGGCCGCCATCTTGGGCTCGTCGTCCTGGTAGTGCAGCAGTAGGGTGGTGGAGGTGCAGCGCCCGCCCACGGTGTGGCCTGTGAGGTCCGCTGCCTGAGCCCGTCGCCGCGTTGTCGTCGAGGGGGGCGCACCGATGATCGGGTCGGCGAACTGGTGCTTCGCCCTGATGTTGGTGTTGTGCAGCATGACGCCCTTGGTCCTCTTGTTGCCGCGCCCCAGGCGGTGGAATAGAGTTGTTCGCGTAGCCCTCGCCCTCGCTGCCGACATCCGCGTCCTGGCCGTCTTGTTGCTGCGCCTGGCGCCCATGGTGCAGTCGATGCCAAGGTCCTTCGCCGTGGCAGCCCTCTGCACGCGGATGCCCGTCTCCTGGTGCACGTAGGTCAGCGCAGCCTTCTCATCCTTGGGCCTCGTCATCATCAGGATGGACTTGGGGCGAAACTCGCAGGCCGAGGTCAAGGCAGCCCTGTGCCAGGGTGACCGCGACGTCCTTGGTCTGGTCGGGGACCTCTTCGGCCGTGCCCTCGATACGGCTGTGCACGTCGTCCACGTATTGCCGCGCCCTTGCCGCGGGTGCTCTCGCATGGGCTGCCTCCAACAGGTGGTAGAGGAAGGCTCTGGCCCAGTGGTTGGCCTTCCCACAGCCAGGGAGGATCGAGCAGTTGGGGGCGATGGTCGAGCTGAAGGCCCCGTGTGACCTGACCGCTCGCGGCGCCAAGTACGTGATGCAACGCAGGTACAGCTCGACGGGCGGCACCTCGAGGGAGATGCCCTTGTGGATCATCAGAGCCAAGTCCATGAAGCCGTAGAACTTCTCCACGTCCATCAAGAAGTTGCGCTGCTCGGTCACGCCGACATGCGCTCTGGTCTCGTCGAGCACCATGGTGAGCAGAACAGCCTGCAGCGCGGAGCTCCCGCGTCCGCAGTGTCCCAGTGTCCAGCTCGCTTGTCGCACCACTCAGTCATGGTAGCCTTGGTCATGCGGCCCCAGATGCGCACGGGAATGGGGAGGAGGCCGATGTCCCTCTCATTGCCGACCACCTGCTTGGCGCCCTTCGGTAGGAGGGCGTACCACTTGTGTAGGAGCTGGTGCGGCCAGGCCAAGGCGCGCTCCACCATGTTGAGCAGGGTGGTGAAAGCCTCCTGCCCCTGGTCGGAGACCGCGAGGAGGTGGCCTGGCGTCCACTGATCAGGGCCATTGCCCGTGGCCTTGGGGAATGTCCTGGCGGCGTTCACCATGTCGTCTCTCGTGTGGTAGCGCCGTTCTGGCAGCGCCTCGCTTGCCAGGGTCCGCAGCACGCCCAGCGCCTCGCGCAAAGCAGGCACGCGGTCGGGCTTGCTGGTCCAGCGGTCACGCCGGCGGCGTGCCCTGGCCTCGGTGGAGGCCTGCGCAGTGTCGCAGACCTCGCCAGTGTCGGGGTCGACGCAAGTCTCGTCGAGGACCTGCACTTCGTCCTTCTTGAGGTAGCGGTGGGCGCCTCGCATGGATCCCTGGGTACTTGCCTTGGCCCATGCTTGTCTCTCGCTACGGGTCTGTTGCCACGCCAAGCTGGCATGCCTAGCCGCTCTCGCTTGTACCTTCAGCGCAAAGGCCTGCCACTCGGGGAAGTTCCTGGAGTAGCGGATGCGCTCGCCGTGGCCGAGGACCCTGTCGTCGTCCAGGTGCACCCGCCACTTCCCCTTGGTGGCCTGCAGCTGGTCCTCGGGCACGGGCCCCTGGGCGGTGAGGAGGAACCTGCTGCTGCTGATGATGTCGGAGACGATGTCCTGCACCTTGCGCTGGTACGCAGTGTGGCGGTGGCGCCCATGTGCGATGAGCTGCTCTTGCACCCTGGCGTGGAGGCTGGCCCACTTGCCACCGATGTCCTGCGCACAGGCGTGGCCGAACTGCGAGTCGGCCGTCTGCTCCTGCGCCTTGCTTGCGCCACTAGTACTTGACGGGTAGACCACGTCGGGCTCTGTCACGAGGCTCGGTGCCGCAGAGCTCGGCCAGCTGCGACTCCGCCGCCTCGGCCCAGTATCCGTATTGCACCGCCAATGCTTGCGCCATGTTCGGGTCCATCTGGTACGCGATGCTGGCCATCACATCCTCGCCCGCTGGGATGTGCGTGCCCGCGCGCTCCTGGGCCTCGGTGACGTGCTCCGCCCAAGGCGAGCAAACGTAGTCATTACACTGCTGGGGTCGCCACTGGGTGTAGGTGTCCTCGAGGAGGTGCTCGTCGTCGTCGTTGAGCAAGTCGCCCTCCTGCAACTGCTCGCAATCTTCCTTGGCCTGCTGCAGTTCAGCGTGCCGCTGCCTGTCACGTTGACAACGTTTGATTCCCTTGGGCACGTGAACTTTCCTTGCGGGCACTTCGAGAGGAACGGGAAGCACAGGGACACGTAGCATCATTGCGGCATGCCTCGCAGTGACCAAGATGTTGAGGCCGATGTGCGGCCCCCACGGCAGCTTCTGGACAGGCTTCACCCTCTTGAGAAAGGGGCGGAAACTGTCGGGCACGACCACGTAGTCCAGCATGCGATCCTTGCCCGACGTGCACGTGATGTTCACTCCCTCAGGCGTGAGGGTTCGCGCCTTCAGGGTGCGAAGCCAGCCTGGGCGCGCCAGTTCTTCTGGGGAGACTTGGAATTCACCCACCAAGCACCAAGGAACTCCCAAAGACTTCACAATCCGAGCGATTGTGGTCATCTTCCTGGCGTTGGTCCCAACTAGACCGATGGAGCAGTCCAAGTAGCACACGATGAAAGCGAACGTGGCCCCCTGGAATCGCCGGAGCACCACGGAGACGTCCTGGAGCGCGTCCTGGAACACGCTCTGGTGGTTGGCGCCCTGCAAGTGGACGCTCGCGGCGTAGGTGGCTCTCCTCAGCCAACACGTGCCTCCGTGGGTGCCCGAAGCTGAGCGGGTAGAGGGAGTCGCTGGCGTCCATGTCCCCTCTGAACGCCATCCAAAACTGCGAAGGCGCTTCTCCTCCTGGGCGCACTTGTCCTTGCCGAGGTGGTGCTCCGCAAGGCCGATCAGGTCGTGATCGGACGTCTCGATGAACTTCTTGACCTTGGGGGAGTACGAGGTGACATTGCCGAAAAAAAGACCGAGACACAGTCCCTCTTGCCGAAGGGGTCCTGGCTGAGGCCGACCTGTTATCCTGGCGGCCCTCGCTCCTCTGAGCGGCTCTTCCTGCGACAGCCCTGTTACCCCTTCGCCTGGTCCTTGCCGCCCTTGCCGTCGCCCTTGCCTGGGATCGCCGCTCCTGCGGCCGCTGCTGGCGCCGCTGCCGTCCGCGGGGCGGGGGGCGCCGCTGGCGCGGCCGACGGCCCCTTGGCAGCCGCGGCCCCCGCCACGGCAGTCCTGCGCGAGGCCGTGACCTTGATGTACTCGTCGACCGCCTCGGGAGTGCTGAAGTCTCGGCCGCCAGCGTCCTCGGGCGACGGGGCCTCGGCGGAAGCCGCGGCTGCGCCGCCGCCGCCTGGGGCCACTCCGCAGGCTGTGTCCGCCTTGCGCCGCTTGGTCGAGGCGACCTGCTCGCGGAGACTGCGGAGCGTGGCGGCCGCCTCCCTAGCCTGCTTGCCCGCGTCGGTGGCGGACTGTAGGGTGGCCTGGGCCTGCTGAGCCGCCGCGGCTGCGTCCTTGTAGTACTGCTGTTGCTCGGGCGTGAGGAGCTGGAGGTCCTCTTCCGAGAGGGAGGGGAACTCGGTGTCGTCTGCGGGGCCGCCACTCCCTGAGCTGGCCGCTGGAACACCCGTCTGGGCTGAGTAGCGATCCACCTCCTCTTGAGTCTCCTTGCAGGCTTTGATGTTCTCGTTGAGCCTGCAGAGGAGGTCCTTGCCAGTCCTGGCGTTGGCCACGATCTGCTCCTTGAGCTGCTTCAGATGGCCGTGGAACTGCCGCAGCTGCCGCGCAGCCTGTTCCAGGAGGATCGCAGGCGCGGGCGAGAGCTCTGCCGTCTTGGCCAGCTCGGGACAGACCAGCTCCAGCGCCTGGATGGCGGCGGCGTCTTTGGCCTCGCGCGCCGCCTTGTGCTTGGGCATGAGCTTCTGCACCAGCGGGGAATCGTCCACGTCGAAGGAGACGGAGCGACCCGCGGCTGTCCCGTTGCGAGCAGCTTGCTGCCCTGCACGTGCTGGCCAGGGGACTCCACAGATCTGGCACCCTTCCCAACCAGGTTGGCCAGCACGAGACTTATACACCCAAGAACGAGGACAGATCCCACAGACGTAGTACTCATAGCGCATCTTGCCACCATCCCTGGAAGCAGAACGTGAAGCGCACCTCTGGCTGCCCGTCTTGCCCATGTATGTCGAACCCACACCACACGACTTTTGCCGCCCGCAGGCGCCCCTCAAGCCGCGGACGCACGTAGCGGGCGCCTGGCGCCGGCCCGTGCGCGGTACGCGCGTGTGGTGTCTGATGGAGGCCACTTCACCCCAAAGGGACCTCGCACCAGAACGGCTTGAGAGGCGGAGGAGGAGGGGGGGTGGAAGGGGGAGGAGGAGGAGGAGGAGGAGGAGGAGGAGGAGGAGGA
>CAUYUJ010017660.1:867500-875496 GCA_963575745.1 Prorocentrum cordatum | reverse complement strand
GGAGGAGGAGGAGCAGGGGGAGGGGGGATTCCGGCCCCTCGGCCTCGGACACCCGCGCGAGCGCGTGCACGCCTCCGAGCGCGGCAGGGGGCAGCCCCCCCCCCCTCCACATCGGGCCGCCCCCTCCCTGGCCCTGCTCGGCCTCCTTCTTCTCCTGGGCATGCCCTGCCGTGGGAGCGAGCGCTCGCAGCGTCAAGCTGCCTCCTCATCCTCCTCCGCTGCCCACTCCGCCACCTGCACCCTCATCCCTCCACCTGCGATCTGCGCTCCGGCGGCTGGTCTGGCAGTGGCGACTGGAGGACTGCCTCCGCCTCCCCCCCATCTTCCTCCTCCGCGTGGTGCCCCGCCACACCATCCTCCTCCTCCGTTTCCCGCCATCCGCCTCCTGCCACTCCCACCCGCGCACGCACACAGTCACCACGCCGCCAGCAGCAGGAGAGCAGAAGCAGGAACGAAGGGGCGTGTTCCTGGCCACCGCGGGCCTCGGCCACGAGCAAGCTCCACGACCTGGAGCCGAGGAGAGAGCCGAAGACCAAGGCCCTCCAGAGCCCAAGCTGGTCCTCACTTCATCGCCTTGACCTTATCCGATGGGGAAAGTTTCCACCACAACTGCCGTGGACAGGGCGGGGGAGAAGGATGGGGCGATCCTCGCTTTCCTCCTCCTCCTCCTCCTCCTCCTCCTCCTCCTCCCTCCCCGCCTCCGCCTCCGGCCTTCCCCCCTCCTCCTCTCCGCCTCCGCCTCCGACCTCCTCCTCATCCCTCCTCCTCCTCCTCATTCCCCTCTCCTCCTCCTCCTCCTCCTCCTCCTTCCCTGCTCCTCATCCTCTCCTCCATCCTCTCCTCCTTCCCCCTCCGCCTCTCCCGCCACCGGGCCTCCCGCATCCTCCCCCCCCCTTCCTCTCTGCACTTCTCCTCCGTCGTACTCCTCCGCCTGCTCATCCCCGAGGCCGAACCCGGCGGCCGGAATCCTCTCCTCCCATCCCCCTCCTCCGCCCTCCTCATCCTCCCCCGCCCCCGCCTCCCGCCCTCCGACTACGCCTCCGCACTCCGCCCTCCGCCTCCGCCTCCGCTCCGCCTCCTCCTCTCCTCGTCCTTTTCCTTTCTCCCCTATCCTCCTTCCTCCTCCTCCGCCCTCCGCCTCCGCCCCTCCTCCCCTCCTCCTCCTCCTCCTCCTCCTCATTCCCCTCCTTCCTCCTCCTCCTCCTACTCCTCCTCCTCCTCTCCTCCTCCTCCTCACTCCTCCTGCCTCCTCCTCCTCTCCTCCTATCTCCTCCTCTCCTTCCTCATCCTCATCCTCCTCCTTCCCCTCTCCCTCTTCTTCCTCCTCCTCCTCTCCTCCTCCTCCACTCCCCCCCTCCTTCCTCCTCCTCCGCCTCGCCTCCTCCTCCTCCTCCTCTCCTCCTCTCCTCCTTCCGTCCTCTCCTCCTTCTCTCTCTCCTCCTCCTCCTCCTCCTCTCCTCCTCCTCCTCTCCTCCCTCCTCCTCCTCCTCCTCCTCCTCCTCCTCCTCCTCCTCCTCCTCCTCCTCCTCCTCCTCCTCCTCCTCCTCCTCCTCCTTCTCCTACGCATGGTTGTGGTGGTGGAAAACCGTCCCATCATGATCTGCTCCTCCGTGGCATGCAAGAAACGGGCCCTGGAACCCAAGGCCTTCACCCTGGGCAGTCTCCTGACGGCCACAGACAGCCCCAGGAGGGCCCGGGGAGCCCGAAGGCATCGAAAAACCTCGACCCGCCTCCCTCGGAGCCCACTTTTGATCCACGGCTGGGGAAAACAACAAGGACCGATGCGGCTATTCCCCGGACCTCTCCCGGGGCGCGTTCTGACCAGGATTTCGAGGCGAAATCAGCGGCGGCGACGAGGGCCTCCCAGGAGGCCTCAAAAAGACTGAAAAATATGCATTGGTGTTGCTGCAGTGTGTGTACCGTTTTCCCCTCTGAACTGCCGCCCTCCCTCCCCCGTACCAGCAGGAACCACAAAAATACCCATACACCGCTGCACCCCGCGGACCAGAACCTCGAACTGGATCCAGTCGTGGCGACTGGGGCCCTCCGGCACGAACAGCGGCAGCCGTACCTCTCCCTCCTCCCTCCTCCTCCTCCTCCACCTCCTCCTCCTCCTCCTCCCCTCTCCTCCTCCCCTCCTCTCCTCCTCCTCCTCCTCACCTTCCTCCTGCTCCTCCTTCTCCTCCTGCTCCTCCTCCTCCTCCTCATCCTCCTCCTCCCCCTCCTCCTCCTCCTGTACTGTATTCGATGGAAGCGGCCGTCTGAGCCAGCCGCCCCAACCAACGCAAACTCACACGGCAGCTTGTGACTGTTGAGCGGGCAACACGAGGCCAAAAGGTGAGAGGAGCTGGGCAGGGTTCCACTTCTCCTCCCACAGGCCTCCAACCAAATCTTCAACGCTGTCCTGGTCACCGGCACACCTGACCTGGACCCCCTTGTGAACTGACCTGATCAGAGCCAGCAAATCAGAGGGGGTCGGGGAACCATGCCCTGAAACGGTCCAGTCAGCATACTGAGTCGACCGGGACGGAAACAGGCCCCTCAGGAACCTGGACCTCTGCTGCTCCAGGTACTTGGTTTCAGGGTGACCCTGACAGACGCCTGCAAGAGACATAACTCCAGACCAGGCATAGCCACCACTCCACTTCAGGCAGCACGTCACCCACCCGCTCCCACCTGCCCTCCCGCCGTCCCTCACGAAGACCTTGGCCTTGCAGAGGTTGTGTCCCTGCAAACGTGACAGGAGCGTGGTTTCGCACAAAACTGCAGCGGTCATATCTGCCGCCGTATCTGGAACAGTGGGCACCTTAAAGCCGATGCACGGGGCCCACAAGCGGCGGCCCTCGCGATCACACCTTCTCTGAAGGGAAGCAAGGAACGCAGCGCTGGGCTGGGAAACTGGCCTCATGTCTCCGTCCACCTCAACGGGCCCAAAGAAACCAGAAGCGTCCAACCAACCTCTATCGGCGATCATGGCATCTTGAGTGCCTGCCCACCTGAGCAGCTCCGTCTGGTGCTCAACCAACGCCGAACGGATCTCCAGAGACTCCTCCTCGGAAAGATAGGCCCACACATCCGACGATCTGATTTCCCTCTCCGGGGACAGTTTTGCGAACCGGCTCCATTTTTTGTCGCCCCAGGGCCCTACAGTCATAGCTGATAGTAAGGATGCTCAATAAGGATGCAAGCCAATTGACTCCCATGTCGAGGCTCCTCGAGCGGGGCTGGCCATCAAAAATGGTTAAGGATGGACCGACGAGGCAAGGATGCAAGGGTAGCGTTGGGAAGAATACCCGTCCTTCTCATCGGTTTCGACTGTATTACGGGCCTGGAGGCCCAAATGCAGGAAGCACTGCCGGCGTGAAAAACACATCGATCGTCGGATGGCATCTGGGCTCCCTGCCCTGCCTAGCCCCGACAGATTTTGACAGGCAGCTCGCCTGCGAGCCGCACCAGCGGGTGCTCGTGCGCCATCGCCGCCTCTGAGGGGAACACGACAAGGGGGGTTGAGCAGGGTCCGACTGTCCTGGCATTCCTGCAAGACAGTCTCAGCCAGACACGTTCGTGCAGACGTCAAGCAAATGTTAGAACATTCCTTGGTGGGCCTTTAGGCGAGCCAGGATGCTTCGCCACTGCTCGACGGGGGGGGCCAGAGATCGGTGGAGGGGACCCGATGGCGAGTCCGCACCCTCCTGGGCTGGGCGGGCCATCGGGGCCCGATCGGCGATCGGCGGGCGAGCGGGGGTCGATGCATCCCCCTTTGATGAGCATCGTAGGGAACCGAACTCTATACACCGACGCTTCTTGCGGCCCTGCTCCAGGTGTGTAATTGTTTCGCTGGTCCCCGGGAAACCAAACAAAAAGTATTCACGACACCGCCCCGACGTCGTCCCCGACCCTCACAAAGTCCTGCGACTGAGAAAAAGCCCCCCACTGGTCATGTATATGTTCAAGTTTCCGACATGGTTGGGCCCACTGGTTATGGCTTTGGCCCCACTGGCGGAATTACACCCCTAGATGGGGATACAGGCTCATCGCTGGCCCTTTGGGTTTCGAGGGGTGTATCCTCAACCAAGGTGCTGAGATGGTGGAGCTGAGACACCATGGCATAGTGGGGATAGGGAGGGTTAACCGATCCTGACATGTGCCCATCCCCCCTATTGTTGCCCCTGGCCGCCTCCGCACGCGCCCGCGCCTGAGCCCGGTGCGCGCCCGAGGGGTCGCGCTCCGCCTCGTGCCCCAGGCGGCGCAGCTCGTCACGGAGGGCGTCCACCTGGCCAGCCATGAGCATCGTTTGACCGATCCGTCTCCCACTTGGCGTGGCCTGGGCCCCGCTGGCCGATTTGCCCTCCCAGATGGGGGCTGTTGCCTTCGGGCTTCGAGGGGCACATCCACGACTGGGGTGGTGGGAAGGTAAGGATCGGGATGGAGGTTGAGATGCGTGTGGGGATCAGTGAAACGATCCTGAGGCCGGGGTATGGATCCAGAGGGCTCACAGCGGCGGGGGCGGCAGCGGACGCGCGCCGAGTCTGGCCTGAGGCCGACCCGCCAGGGGGTGGGTGGAGCGCAGCGTCGCACCCCTCACGTGTTCGTGCACTTCGCGATCTCCTCCCCCTAAGTCGTCCCAAAGTGCCTGAGGCCTCTTGGAATGCGGCGTCCGTAAGAGAAGCTTGAACATCGTCTGCCCTCCGACGTCGGGGTCTACCCTGTGACCTCGTCAAACTGTTACTTGCCGTGTGCTGCGGCGATCAACGGTGCAGGGCAGCGAGTGGAGCTCTTGGGGGCCAGCAGGATGCGGGCCGTACGTGTTCCTGCCCCCTGCAACAGTTCCAGTTCCCAATGGTACAGCTACAGGTTCCCAGTTCCAACGTTGCAAGGCTTGAAGTTCGCTCGTGGACCCTGACATAAAAACCGCTAGTGCACCCTCCCAGCATCATGCTGCTCGAATTCCGCCTGCGGGCCCTGGGACAGGCAGAATTGTAAAGAATCATGCGGCAAGAGAAACACAGAGAGAGAGAGAAGGAGAGGAAGAGACAGAGAGAGAGAGAGAGACCATCCCGCCCCAAGCAGAAGCTGATGAGATGATGCCCTCCGCTACATCTCGGCTCCCTCGTGGGAGCCATGGCCGTTCGGGGCGATCCAGGCCCCCCCCCCGGACGCTCGGCGAGGCGCAGCTGCTGGAGCGCATCCCACCCACGAGAACCTCCAAAAGATTCGACGAGAGCGTCGAGATGGGCCCTGCAGGTACCGTCCTAAACAGTGTTTTTCGTTTTCGTTTCGTTTTCGTTTTCCCTCGGCATGGTCTTCAATCCGCCTTCGCTGCAGAATGGAACCGAAACGAAAACGGCCCACGAAATCGCAAAAACACCGTACAGGTCGACCCCTGGGACCCTAAACCCTCGAAGACAAACTACGTAAACATAATAAGACTTTCGAGGGTCCACGTGGATGTCTTGGATCTGCTGCGCTGGATCCCCTCCCTGGCGCACGGAGCGCGCCAGGGGCGGCGCTGCAGGCGCCGGCCAGGGGGGGGCCCACCGCAGATCCAAGAGAAACTAGTGTTTTGAGTACAGCTCGCGTAGGATACCGATCTCGGCGCCCTCGAGCTTGCAGACCGATGCTTTCGACATTGCTAGATTCGTATAGAACGCCACGTATTCCTCTTCCTATATTTTTACAAGCCCAGGGGGGGGGGAACCCCCCCCCCAAAACTGGATCCCCGGGATCTGGGGTATTCGGGCTCCCTGGGACGTCCTTGGAAAAAGTCACCCGGCTTTCCGGGCCTCCACAAGCGCCTTGCCAGCAGACCCAGAGCGATCAGAGGGGTCATCAGAAAGGCTCAAGGGAGGCCCCAGACAGCCCAAGAGCGCTTCAAAAGTGACTCCAATTGCCTCAGGACGGCCCAAAAGACCCCCAAGGCACCCCAAAAAGCTTTCCAAGGGGCATTCAAAGCACAAAAATCGTCCCATTCCCTTCGTAAAACCTAGAATTTTAGCATGTTCGCCTTCCGGATTTCATCAGCTTTTAAGACGGTTTCTAAGCTCCCGAGATCGCCTCCAGACGCCCCAAAAGGCCCCCAAGAAAGCTTCAAGACGGCCGAGCGGGCCCCACGATCGCCCACGAGAGCCCCAAGACAGCCCATAATGGAACCAAGAGGCCACCCAAGGGCTCCCAGCACAGACCCAAAAGGGCCATGGGAGGTCCCCGGAAGTGCCCAAGATGGGTCCAAAGGGGGCTCCAGCGGGCCCAAGCTCCCCAAGACGGCCCAAGAAGGCCCCAGGACGGCCCATGAAGGCGCCAAAACGGCCCACGAGGGCCCCGAAAACACCCCCACGATGTTTCCGAATGCCAACATAAAGACCCCCAAGGCACCCCAAAAAGCTTTCCAAGGGGCCTTCAAAGCACAAAAATCGTCCCATTCCCTTCGTAAAACTTACAATTTTAGCATATTCGCCTTTCGGATTTCATCAGCTTTCAAGACGGTTTCAAAGCCCCCGAGATCGCCTCAAGACGCCCCAAAAGGCCCCCAAGAAAGCTTCAAGACGGCCGAGCCGGGCCCCACGATCGCCCACGAGAGCCCCAAGACAGCCCATAATGGAACCAAGAGGCTCCCCAAGGGCTCCCAGCACAGACCCAAAAGGGCCATGGGAGGTCCCCGGCAGTGCCCAAGATGGGTCCAATGGGGGCTCCAGCGGGCCCAAGCTCCCCAAGACGGCCCAAGAAGGCCCCAGGACGGCCCATGAAGGCGCCAGAACGGCCCACGAGGGTCCCGAAAACACCCCCACGATGTTTCCGAATGCCAACATAAAGACCCCCAAGGCACCCCAAAAAGCTTTCCAAGGGGCCTTCAAAGCACAAAAATCGTCCCATTCCCTCAGTAAGTACAATTTTAGCATATTCGCCTTCCGGATTTCATCAGCTTTCAAGACGGTTTCAAAGCTCCCGAGATCGCTTCCAGACGCCCCAAAAGGCCCCCTAGAAAGCTTCAAGACGGCCGAGCCGGGCCCCACGATCGCCCACGAGAGCCCAAGACAGCCCATAATGGGACCAAGAGGCCCCCCAAGGGCTCAAGGGTTCCCAGCACAGACCCAAAAGGGCCATGGGAGGTCCCCGGAAGTGCCCAAGATGGGTCCAATGGGGGCTCCAGCGGGCCCAAGCTCCCCAAGACGGCCCAAGAAGGCCCCAGGACGGCCCATGAAGGCGCCAGAACGGCCCACGAGGGCCCCGAAATCACCCCCACGATGTTTCCGAATGCCAACATTCATTGATTTTGCTCCCATGACATTTCACATTGTGACCCAGTCGTTGAGGGTCTCGTGGCATGCAGCGAAGATGCCCGAGGATGCCCCGCCCGAGTTGCAGATGCATGTTCATACCCTTACACACATATATCTATATGTACAGATGTACGCTGTATACACACATGCAACAATGTAAGTATATTGTATACAGCTAGACATGTATACGGAACGTGCATGCACGTGCGCGTGTATACATGCATGCGCGTATGTACGCACGCACGCATTCCGCTTGCGTGCAGAACTCAAAGGACCAAGGTGCATGGCGCGCAGCGCCAATGCAGTCTTGTATATATATAGAGAGAGATAGATAGATAGATAGATAGACAGACAGACAGACAGACAGATAGATAGATAGATAGATAGATAGATAGATAGATATATAGATAGATAGATAGATAGATAGATAGATATAGATAGATAGATAGATAGATAGATAGATAGATAAAACATGTGAGTGTAAATATACATATATGTATACACAAACACCCTCCGTCGAATGTTGCATGTACCTCAGTGTGTATAAAGTCGCCAGCTCTCAGTGGTGATTTATACACCGCCACCCTCCCCTGAGGCCCAGAGACAATCCAGTGGAGGGTGTCTGTATATCCGCCGATCCGGCGTGTGAGTTTCTGAGAGCGTGGACCTGAGCTCGCTCAAGCTTGGCTCTGCAAGGGGGGGGACGCCATTCCCGACGC
>CAUYUJ010017660.1:857500-865000 GCA_963575745.1 Prorocentrum cordatum | reverse complement strand
AAAACGAGGACCCAACAACAGGCTGGTTAGGAATGAAAGCAATTGCACCAACATAGAGAACCTAAACAGCAACGCTGCAAGAGAAGACCTGGCCATCGCTCGGACGTCCATTCCCGGTGCTTTTTTCGGTTTCGTGCGTGGATTTTTCGCCAAATGATCAAGGATGCTCCTCGATGGTCCTCGCCGAAGGAAAAATGCACACGTCCGAGCGATGCCAAAAGACACATGCCGAGTGAACCGGCACGGAACCGCACGGGAACGGCACGGCTCACGGGCACGGCACAGCACTCGGGCGGCAACAGAGTTATAGCACGACACGCGGGCCCACGGGCACGGCTCGGCACGGGCGGCCGCAGCGTCGCTGCCCGCCGCCTGCTTGGGCACAGCACACGGGCACGACGCCGCCTCCCCCTCCCCCTCCTCCTCTTCCTCCTCCTCCTCCCCCTCCCCCTCCCACTCCTCCTCCTCCTCCTCATCCTCCTCCTCCTCCTCTTCCTCCTCCTCCTCCTCTTCCCCCTCCTCCTCCACGAGCAACAGCTTGTTCGCATGGCCTTGCCCCGGCACGGCGCACGGCGCACGGGCACGGCACGGCGCCGGCGAGCGTCTCGCTCTCTGCCGTCCAGCCACGGAGACGGAGCACGGCAGCGCCACGGCACGGGCGGAGACTGTTCCGCACCACGGCGCACGGGCACGGCACGGGCGGCACATGTTTCACAATACAGTCGGGGCGTTGACCTAAGGAACCCTAAATAAGGAACGAGGCCCCTTTTTTCCATAAGTGAACCTTCGATTCCCCATCGAAAACCTAGGGAAAACCTGAGGCAAGCTGTGAAACACTTAAGGAACGCGGAGCCCCTCCCCAACCAAAAGGGTTCCTTCTTCAAGGCCCCGACTGTATGTGTTCTACAGGCGGCTCATCTTCATCGAGCGCAGGCCCGGTACATCATTCGCTGTCAAGAGAGGACACGGCGGAAAAGTGCAAATGGTCGTCTGCCGCTGGGGAACAGCTTTGAGGAGACGCCAAAGAACGTCCATGGAGACGACGACGACGACGCCTGCCAGCACGCGTGGAGCCTGCTGATCATCGCCCGTGGGCGCTGCTGCGTGATGGGCCCCCCCCTGGCATCTCTTACTCACCGTCCTACACTACAATCAGCGGTCCTCACAGCACCATTCGCCGTCGTGGTCGAACTCATCGTGGTCGTCGTGGTCGTCGTGGTCGTCGTGGTCGTCGTGGTCGTCGTGGTCGTGGTCGTGGTCGTCGTCGTCGTCGTGGTCGTCGTCGTCGTCGTCGTCGTCGTGGTCGTCGTCGTTGTCTCCCCAGATCAATCGGGCGCCCCAAAAGTCCCGACCCGTTCCCCAGGGCCAACTTTCCATCCCAAGTCGCTCTTCGACGGCCTCGGTGCACGGCGAGGGCTCTCCGAGGTCGAGATCAGCAGAAATTTCATCCTGGCGAAGGACCCGACCAAATGCACTTGTGCGTACCGCCGTTGTGAGAACCGCTTTCGGAGGAGCTCCCCAATACGGGGCCACGAAACGCGCTCAGGGAGAGCCGAAATGGGGCGGGGCCGCCATGCGGACGCTGCCGCAGGGACCGCCCGCAGTGGGGGCATGGAGGTCAGACGAAACGAGTTACATGCGGATGTAACCCGTTGCGGCTGACAGGCGTGGGAAGAAGCGGGAGAAGACATGCGGGCGCAGCCACTGGGGCCTCAGGTAGAGCTCCCTGGGGGCCACGACACGTGAGAGGCATGTGCCAGAGTGGAGGGGGTGGCGGCACATGTGAACGCAGCCACTGGGGCCCCCAGTGGGGCTCCCTATGGGGCCGCGAAGCGCGTGAGCGATGTGCCCAAAAAAGGGGGGGGGGGGGGGGCGAGCGGCGTGCGCACGCAGCCGCCTCAGGTGGAGTTCCCTATGGGGCCACGACACGCGTGAGAGGTGTGCTGAAGGGAGGAGGGTGGCGGCATGCGAACGCAGCCATGGGGGCCTTCGGTGGAGCTCCCTATGAAACCACGAAGCGTGTGAGGGGTGTGCCAAGCGAGGGGGGGGCGGCATGCGAAAGCCGCTGGGGCCTCAGGTAGAGCTATGGGGCCACGAAACGTGTGAGGGGTGTCCCAAAGTGAGGGGGGTGGCGGCATGCGAACGCAGCCACTGGGGCCTTCGGTGAAGCTCCCTATGAGACCACCAAACACGGGAGAGGTGTGCCAAAGCAAAGGGGGTGGCGGCAAGCGAACGTAACTACTGGGACTTCCGGTAGAGCTCCCTACACGGCCACGACACGCGTGAGCGGTGCGCTGAAGGAAGGGGGGTGGAAGCATGCGAACGCAGCCACTGGGGCCTTCGGTGGAGCTCCCTATGGGGTGAGGGCATGCGAACGTAGTCACTGGGGCTTTCGGTGGAGCTCCCTGTGGGGGCACGAAACGTGTGAGGGGTGTGGCAAAGCAGAGGGGTTGGCGGCATGCGAATGCAGCCACCCGGCCCTTCGGTGGAGCTCCCTATGGTGCCACGAGACATGTGAGTGGTGTGCCACAGGGAGGGGGGTGGCGGCATGCGAACGCAGCCGCTGGGGGCTCAGATGGAGTTCCCGCCGAATTCTGGGGCCACAAAACCTGTGAGGGGTGTGCCAAAGTGGCGGGGGCGGCAGCATGCGAACGTAACCACTGGGGCCTCCAGTGGAACTCCCTATAGGGCCACGAAACGTGTGAGAGGTGCGCCAAAGTGAGGGGGTAACGGGAGGAGGGAGGAGGAGGAGAATTCCAGAAGAGGGGAGGACGCGGGGCACCGTCTCTTCAAAACGAGGGCCAAACACCACAGGATGGTTGGGAACTAATACCTGGGACGGGTGCTCCAGACGCTGGGTGTCTAGGATCCTTTCAAAACGTCGGATATGTTTCAAAGACGTTGGGAACCGCATGATGTGCTAACGCTGGATGTCTGGGTCTGCGCGTCGGGCAACGATGGCGGGGATAGGCTCAGGCGGGGAAACATCGAGTCTGGATCGGCCATGCATCGCCGACACATCGGCGACGGGCTCCCGATAGCGCATCCGCACGTCGGTGGGCCTGGGGGCCTAGCCCCCATCCGCGATCGATAAGCGCTTGGGAGCCGATGCGTTCCCTTTCAAACGTCGCCCCGAGGTCTTCATGCCGCCCAGCCTCGCCGCCGCCGACGGCCGCGCCGCTCGCGGGTGTGCTCGCGACCGCGCCTGCGGCGGCGAACCGCCGCGCGCGCGCGGCCACGGCCGCCGCCGCGGCGCGCCCCGCGGCCGCGCCGCTGGGGCGCGGCAGCGGCGCCAACGCGGCGGCCAGCGGGCGCCGGGCCGAACGGAGCATTGCGGCGGCGCGGCTGGCCAGGCCAGGGGCCAGCGGGAGGGGGCCAGAGAGGCTCGCAGCGGGGCGGCGCGCGGGGCCAGCTGGCGGCGCTCAGACGGGGGGCGACACAGGACGAATAGAGAGTGTGAGCGCTGTTCTTGAGGCGTGCCCATGGTATGCCTGTATGCTTGCGATTGCATGCCTACTATGGGCCCATACTGTTGTCCCACAGCACGCATGCACTGTAGTCGTCACTTAGCTGTCCTATATCAAGTCTCGAATTGCTTTCAGAACGTTGTGTTGCAATGTCCTCCACAATTGCCAAAAAGACACATACGGCATTCCTGAGAAAGCATGAGGAGCACACTGGAATGCTGAGCAACCGCGAGGGATGCTGAAGAACCCTGAAGGGCCGTGGGGGGGCCCGAAGAATCTGGGGGAACCCCGCGGAACCCCAAATAACAAATCCTGGGGGGATGCTGAAGAACCTAGAAGAACCGTGCAGAATGGAACCCTGGGGAAGCCTGAAGAAGCTAGAGGAGTCCTGACAAAGACTCCTCTGGCTCTGGATTCCTAAGGCACCCAGAGAAAAACTTAGGGACACCGATTGGCTTCTCGAGGTTAATTTGGAAAACACGCCAATGTACAGAACACCGCGTTGGATCTACACGGCTAAACACATCAACGAAGGTGACGCATGGAACCCACCGATTCTCACAAGGGCGCTACTAGGCCGCAACAGCCCAAACAGTACACGAACGCTACGAGCTACAACTACTGCGACTATTACCACTCACTCCTGCTACTGCGGGTGCCACCACCAGGGTTACGAGCACGAATGATACGAATAATAGTGCAAGGTGTTCAACTCGTAATCAACTGATCCGTACGGATACTACAGCTGCTACAATTAGTACCGGTGCTCGTACTCCTACACCTCTCATTGTGCTACTACTACTACTACTACTACTACTACTACTACTACTACTACTGCTACTACTACTACTACTACTACTACTACCACTACTACTACTACTACCACTACTACTACTACTACTACTACTACTACTACTGCTACTACTACTACTACTACTACTACACTACGACTAACTACTACTACTACTAACTTACTACTACTACTACTACTACTACCACTACCACTACTACTACCACTACTACTACTACTACTACTACTACTACTACTACGACTACTACTACTCTCCTTAACTACTACTATTACTTACCACTACTACTAATACTACTACGACTACGACTACGACTACACTACGACCGACTACTACTACGACGACTACTACTACTACTACCACTACTACTACTACTACTACTACTACTACTACTACTACTACTACTACTACTACTACTAATACTACTACTACACCTACTACTTACTACTACTACTACTACTACTACTACTACTACTACTACTACTACTACTACTACTACTACTACTTACTACTACGACTACGACTACTACTACTACTACTACCACTACTACTACTACCACCACAACCACCACTACCACTACTACTACTACTACTACCACGACCACTGCCACTACTACTACTACTACTACGACAACTACTACTACTACTACTACTACTACTACTACCACTACTACTGCTACTACTACTACTACTACTACTACTACTACTACTACTACTACTACTACTACTACTACTACTACTACTACTCTACTACTACTACTACGACTACTACTACTGCTATCGACTACTAACTACTACTACTACTACTAACACCACTAACTACTACTACTACTACTACTACTACTACTACTACTACTAGTACTACTACTTACTCTACTACTACTACCTCATTCCTCCTACTACTACTACAACTACGACCACGACGACTACTTCTACTACTACTACTAATACTACTACGACTACTACTACCACTACTACTACTACGACTACTACTACGACTACTACTACTACTACTACTACTACTACCACTACTACTGCCACTACTACAACTACTACTACTACTACTACTACTACTACTACTACTACTACTACTACGACTACTACTACTACTACTACTACTACGACTACTACTACTACTACGACGACTACTACTACTACTGCTACTACTACTACTACTACGACTACTACTACTACTACTACTACTACTACTACTACTACTACGGCTACGCCTACAATTGCGACTACGACTACGACAACGACTACGACTACGACTACGACCATGACTACGACTACGACTACGACTACGACTACAACTCGTACTACTACTACTACTACTACTACTACTACCACTACTACTACTACTACTACTACTACTACTACTACTACGACTACTACTACTGGCGGTCTCGTGCACCACATCACCACGGCTCAACCACCTTGGGGAGAGCGTCCTTGTGGCTGCCTCATTTCCAGTATGTAGCGGGCATTCTTCTGGGTGAAAGGGCGGGTCTGAAGTGCACGCAGCGGCGGGCGCTTATCCGAGGGCAGCTGGTCCCTGCGGCCCAAAGTAAAGCGACAGCGGCGGCGCAGCAGCACACGGGGCGACCCAGCACCGCCATCGAGGCCAACTAGCGCAGGAAGGCGCGAGAGGAGGCCAGGATGGCAAGCCAAAATGGCTAGGCGCCCAGCGGCGTCGCGGCAGCACACGGGTCGACCCCAGCACCGCCAGCGAGCCTCACGAGCGCAAGTAGGCGTGAGAGGCCAAGATGGCAAGCCAATTGGCAAGCCAGAGTGGCTAGGCGCACAGATGGCCGCGCGCAGAGCGGAGGCTAAAGCAACAAGGGCCGCGGCGCGAGGGGGTACCCCTGTGGGCACACCGCGCTCGCGGGTAAGGCGGCGTTGCTGCAGCTGGGGCGTAAGCAGACCTACAGGTTCAGCACCTCTGTCAGCGGCAGGCACGAGATCTTGGCATGGACTCACGTAGCCTCCCCGAGGGCTTAGAAGTATCCGATGCTGTGGGCCTGCTGGGTTTCATCATTCAGGCGGACTGGCCTGCTCCCTGCGCAATGGCTGCAAAGACCTGCGACGGCAGCGCGTGCACTTCTCCCCCGAGGTCGCCACTGCCGCCCGCCTGCCCTGAGGGCCAGCCCCAATGCTCTGCTGAGTTGCCATTTGGAGCCTGCGGATCTCTGAAGACTGGAAACCCGCCAGCGCCTGCTTGACGTTCTCCAAGAATGAGTTGGAAGGGCCCTTGATCGGCTTGACAGTGATGTCCGTAGGCACAGGCTCTCCGAAGCATTGGGCCAACGCTGATGTCACCACACGCCCACTCTCGCCGTTCGTCATCAGCGTGTAGAACCCGGACACGAGAACAAAGAATGGTTTCCTGGTCATCATGACGATCGTCAGAGCTGTGAGCCCGTCTTCGTCATCTTGGACCGCAGCGGCGAGGTTCCCCATGACCCGCAGGCTGAGCTTGCCCGAATCTTGCAAGTGAAGCGGACCTCCTGTCACTTGCGTCGCTACGTATGAAAGAGCAGCAGCGCAGCGCAAGAGGAGGGACATTGTCGCGGCGATCGCGACGACAATCCAAGAGCCGCGAAGCCTGGCGGGGAGCCCCGTGCTGAAGAAGATCAGGCCAAGGAAGCTGTAAACTGCCTCGAGATCAGTAGGTGCGTACAGGATGCGATAGACGACATTGCTGTCGCGGGATTCCGAGGCCGCACCAAGAGTTGTGACGGCACTCAGGCTCAGCAAGCCGTTCAAGCGAGCGCAAAGGCAGGATTGTGTCCCTCCTAGGGTTCCTACGAGCAAGAAGAACGAGCCAATGGCGTAGGACGCCATGACTGTCCAGATCGAGGAGGCCACCAACGCAAGCCCTTGGAATGCAAGCCCGAACATGGCTGCGAACACCTCCCAGTGAGACGGGGAGGAGCTCCCCTGGACGACCGGCCATCCAAAGGCGATAAACAGCTGAACCGCATGCACTGCCGTACGAATTGCAAATCGTAAACGGTAGAAGTACCAGAAGGCAGCCATGATCGCCACAGTAGCAACAAGCCTCATCCCGCGATGCATGAAGATGGGCCAGTGCGTGCCCCGCAAGAACAGCGGTACGACACCTCCCATAACGTCGAGAGCAGGGGCAGACTGAGCTTTGGCGCCCACTGACGGAGGGTCAAGCTGTTGTCCTCGGCGGGTTTGACCTCCTTGGTCTCCTGACA
>CAUYUJ010017660.1:822500-852500 GCA_963575745.1 Prorocentrum cordatum | reverse complement strand
GGGCCGTTTTCGAAACGGAGTTCTTGCCTCAGCGCCGCGCCCGTGTGCTTTTAAAATGTTCACCATAGCTTCACGGATGGAGGGCGCGCCGTTGTCAAAATGCGGCTCAAGCCTCGGTGTCGCGGACAGATGTCTGAAACGCTTGCGACAGTTTCACATGATGGAAGGCGGTCCCTTTTCAAAATGTGACTCTCGCCTGAGTGCCGCGCACATGTGTCTCAAGAATTGAAACAGTTTCACGGATGAAGGGCGGGCCGTTTTCCAAATGTGGGTTTCGCCTGAGTGCTGCGCGCGTTTGCCTAAAAAGTTCGCAACCGTTCCAAGGATTTGGGTGGCTCCTCTTCAAAATGTGGCTGTCGCCCCAGCGCCGCGCAAATTTGTCTTCAAAGTTCGCAGTAGCTTCAAGGACTCGTATGGTAGAAATCCAAACAATGGTGTTCTGGCACGATTTTTGACTGTCAGGGCGCAACAGTCCAGTTGATTCGCGGCGTTGAACTTCAAGAATTATGTTTTGGCACGGTTCAAGACTGTCAAGACGCGAGAGTCACGTTGAGTCGCGGCGCTGAAATCCCAGGAATGGTGTTCCGGCACGGTTCAGGATTCTCAAGCGGTTGTCTTCCAAGTGGGCACTGGCCGCAATGAAAATAAAGTCTTGTAGGGACATATGAAGAGGGAACTCGGAGGGAGGATGTATTGCAACATCAAAGATGCGCCTTGCGATGACAATGGTCCTCCTCCTCCTCCTCCTTTTCCCCATCCTCCTCCTCCTCCTCCTCCTCCTCCTCCTCCTCCTCCTCCTCCTCCTCCTCCTCCTCCTCCTCCTCTCCTCCTCCTCCTCCTCCTCCTCCTCCTCCTCCTCCTCCTCCTCCTCCTCGTCTCCTCATCCTCCTCGTCCTCTTCCTGCTCGTCCTCTTCCTCGTCCACCTCGTCGCTCTCGTCCTCGTCCTGGGTGCGCTGATCATACAACTGCTTCACTGCATGCTTCTCTATACTGTCCTGATCAATGCAAAGCACCTGGGTATCGCTTCTGGATGGACTGGTCGGGATATTTTTTTGTCAGCGGCCGCAGGCGAGCGCCCCAGCGGCAGGTCCAGTAGAAGCGGGGCACGCAACGACGAATTAACCTAAAGCGACGGGGCGCAGCCACACCTAAAGCGGCGGGACGGAGCCTCACGCAGCACCTCGGCGGCGAACCGGCGAGTGGAAGGGACTGGCTGAAGCTGAATACCAGTACTGCCAGGGTGCACGGACTGGTCGGGATATTTTTTTTTACAGCCGCAGGCGGAAGCGCCGGCGGCGAGCAGTCACGGTCGGGCTGCGGCCGCGACTAAATTCCCGGGCGCGCGCGGGAGCCGCGGATCAGGCGGCGAGGGGGGCGGCAACCCAGGGCGTCTGAGAGGCCAGGCGGTCGTGCAAGCCCAGGGAGTCTGAGGGGTCAGTCACCTGAGGCTGGTCGGGATACGCGACGCGTCAATAATTTCGAACAGGATCCGGCCGTGGCCACGACGGCGCCACGGGACGATCAAACACTCCCAGAAACCGACCCCCGATCCCCTGACCCTCCGCTGCGTCGCTCTTCGGCCACAACTCGGGGCTGCACCGGCCGTTCGCGACGACCCCGGGTATCCCCGGAACGCTCTCGACGAGGCGCACCTAGGGAAACACCGCGGGCCTCGACAGCTGCTGGAACAACACGAGACAGCGTGCAAAACTCCCCCGCCCCTCCTGGAGCCTCTCGCTCTCGCTCTCGCGCTCTCTCTCGCTCTCTTTCTCTCGCTTTCTCTCTCTCTCGCTCTCTTTCTCTCGCTTTCTCTCTCTCTCTCTCTCTGTCGTTCGAACGTTCGCCGTGGGCGCGCCCGCGCCGCCGCGCGCGAGGGGCGCCCCGCTCAGCGCGCCCAGACGTCCCCCGAGGCGCCGCACTTGAAAGCCATGCAGCACGGATACGCCGGGCACCGCACCGTCTTGCACTCGGACATGCCCCCGTTGGACGTCAGGTTGCCGAGGGCGGGGAGGGGGCAGAGGGGGGGGAAGGCGGGGCGAGGGCGAGAGGGGGGCGAGGGGGGGGGGGCGGAGGGGGGGGATGCTGCACATGGAAAACATGGAAAACGAGTCCAGCCGGGGGGGAGGGGGGAGGGGGGAGGGGGGAGGGGGGGGGAAAGGCGGGGCGAGGGGCAGGGGGCGAGGGCAGCGCGATTGGGGGGGGGGGGGGGGCACTGCCTCTGGGGAACAGGCCCCGAGCAGAGCAGCGCGCGCCCCACGACGGCGACGGCGCCGCGGACGACGACGGAGGCGCGCGGCGCGCGGACGCCCCCCGGCCAGAGCACAGATTTGAAAGAAAAGGGCCCACCCTGCAGGCTCGGTCAAACAGCACACGGCTGAGGGGTGATGCAGCCTCCCCTGAGCACCGGCGTCCTGAGAAAGGAGGCACGGCCTGCCAGCAAGCAGGCAGGATCTCCCAGAGAGCAGGCAAGGCCTCCCGAAAAAGGTACGCGGGGCACCCCGGAAGGTGCGCCAGGACCACGCAGGAGCAGCAAGGGGGGACCTCCCGACGAAAACAAAAAACAGGACCGATCCCGAAAAACAAGCAGGACCACCAGGGGGAGGAGGAAGGGGCACGCCGCCTGCGCTCGCGCCGCGTCTGGCATCCTGCCCCTCCCGCCCCTCCCTTCCCCAGACAAGCGCGCTCCAGGATTCGCAAAGTATATAACTACGGCAGGTCTGCGCCGTGCCGCCCCCGGCGCTGGTTCCTGACACCGCGGGGATCGTTCCAGCTCGAACGATCGGCCCTGTCAAAAAGCCAGATCGTTCAAGGATGGGCCGCTTCTGGGCCGCAGGCGTCGTTCCACCTTCAAAGCCTGGGCTAGGGTCGCCGCCGGTCGACGCGGCGCAAACCTGCCGTATACTCGCAAGTGGCCTGGCTCAGCCGCGGGGCATCTGCGATCCGTCACGTCGAGGCAACCGGCTACCTACCAGACCACCCCAACCCAACCCGAAGACCCGAATTTCGGGTTGGGGGGGTACGGGCTTCATGTGTGTGTGTTTTTTCAATGTTCCCCGACCCCCCCCAACTGGAAATGGAGGGCAAATTGAGGCCTTCGGGTTGGGTTGGGGTGGTTTGGTCGGTGGAACGCGCTCGGTGATTCCCGTGGCACCGATGGCTTCTCTCTTTGCTCGCGGACGCGTGCCATCGCGGACCTAGAGCCCCCGAAAAACAGAACCCCATCAGGACCCCAGCGGCGGGAGAAACAGGACCAAGATGAGGAGAAAGGAGGTCCAGGGACACACAAATGGATAGACAAAAATCCCCAGATTCCCCATGTTTTCTCATATCTTCTGGATTTTCGTCTTCCCCCCTCTTCCCATATGTTCCCGTATTCTCCTGGGAGTCGACGATGAACTGTGTCCATGTGCTTGCTCCCCTCCTGCAAAGAAGGGGGAGGGCGAGGAGGAACGGCAGCAGAAGCAGGAGCAGAGGCTCAAGAGGAGCGGGAGGAGCAGGAGGGCCAGGGGGGGGGGCGGAGGAGGAACAGGGAGCGGGGCGACAGCGACGCGGGAGGACTCGGATCCAGAATGTTGGCCCGAGCGTGGGCGAGCGCGCCGTTCTGAGCGGCGGGAGCAAAGCGTCGATTCGATAACGAAGCCAACACTGCAGCGGGATATCACCGCTGAACACAGGCCGCTCCGAATGAGAACAGCATGAAACAAACGACACACATTTGCAGCCCTGTGCGCCAAAGATCCGCATGCGGGAAAAATTCTGGCCCGTTCGGGCTGGATCTGGGGAGAAACTGAGAACAGCATCCACATTGAACAAATGTCGAGGTGGGAGAATGGGCAATGGGGGGAAGGGGTGGCCAGGGGAGGGAGCAAGGGAGAGGCAGACGGGAAGAAAAAGGAGGGGGAGGGGATGAGAGACAGAAGGGTAGGAGGGAGGGCGTGGGAAGGGAAGTGGAGGGGCGAGAAGAACAGGGGAGGGGAAAGGAGGGGTGGAAGGGGAGGGGAAGGAGGCGACGAGAGAGGGCGCTGCCGGGGCCATCGTCGAAGGCCTCCTGGTGCTGGCAGGCGCCTGCCACCGACTTCAGCTGCCCCTTCCCGCAGAACTCGACATGGTCGTACACCATGTGGGGCATGCCCCCGTCCTCCCCATAGGCTCAAGCACTTGTCATACTCCTCCTCCTCCTCCTCATCATCATCATCATCATAATCATCATCATCATCATCATCATCATCATCATCATCATCATCATCATCATCATCATCATCATCATCATCAGTATCATCATCATCATCACCATCATCATCATCATCAGATGTCTGCAGTCGTACTCGGACAATGAGCACGCATGACTATGCTATGTAAATATAAACACATAAACAACATATCGATACGTACATACAGAAATGTATAGATATGCGGCTACGAAGAATACAAACACACATAGACAACGAAGCTATATCTATCGATATGTGTGTCCATATTAATGAATGTGTGAATATGTGTATATATATATATATATATATGTGGTCCCCCCTGTGGTGTGCCTCACTCTCTGCGTTCTTACCCGAGCGGCGTTCGTGCTTTGAGCTGTTGCTGCCAATATGTGGCGTTCGATTCCCTGTGTGGCGGGTTACATAAGGACTCTGCGGTGGAGTACAAAAGAATTGTTCATGGGAACTTACAGAAGATCTGTGGCGGCAAAACATAAATCCACGCATGGCGGGAACGGCATAGAAACCAACAACAGAAACAAAGCCAACAAAACCCAATGAACAACCAACAAAATCTCCATGGCCACCAAAAAACAACGGCACCTAGATTTCATCAGTTCTTCACATCCAAACTGAACAATTTCTTGTGGCGGGTAAGACAAAGATTATTGTTTTTGGCAGCGTTACGAAAGGATTCCTTGTTACCAAAGGATTCCTATTTTGGCGGATTGCAAAAGGAGTCCTTTTGCGGCGGCCCGGAACAAAGGGCCCCCTTTGTGGCGGCAAGGGCAAGGAAAACCAACAAAGGCAGCAAATCCACCAACACCAACAAATCCCCAGGAGAAACCAACCGAACCCCCCTGGTCACCTTAAAATGACGTAACTTAAGTCCTTTTTCATACCATACAGAATACTCCCACCAGCCCTCTGGGCGTCGGTGGTTTCGAGCGTTTCCTCTTCCACCCCTCCCTCTTCCCCTTCGGGGAGGGGTTTACCCCTCCCCCTACCCCCTCCCCACTGACCTGGACAGGAGGGGCGGGGAGCGGTCAGAGCGTCCAAAACGGCCTCGCCGAGGAAGCCAAAATCATTGATTTTACCATGGTTTTGGCCCCATTTTGGCCTTCTGAGGGGGCAGGGCTAATTAAAGCTCCCCTCTTCTTTGAAGCCAACATCCTTGATTTTACTGAGGTTTTGGCCCCATTTTGGCCTTCTGAGGGGGTAGCGCTAATTAAAGCTCCCCTCTTTTTTGATCGATTTCCTCCAAGATGGCCCCAAGAAGCGCCCAGGAGGCACCAAGAGGCCCCAAGATGGCCCCAAGATGGCCCCAAGAGGCCCCCAGGAGGCCCCCAAGAGGATCCCAAACGGCCCAAAGAGGCCCCCCCGAGGCACCCAAGACGCCGAAAAGCCCCTCAGGACGACCCTCTACTCGCCTGGGCGTCGTTTCTGGACGGGCTGGTGGGGATACGCGAAGCGTCTAGAATTGTATGTGACACGGGAGTGGCAGCCTTACAAAAGAATGCTTTCTGCGGCGGATTCCGAAAGAGGATTCCTCTTGCGACGGGTTACAAAAAAAATCCTGTCGTGGCGGCCGTGTGGAAGGATTCCGTGTGTGACGGCCTTGCCAAAAGGATTCCTTCTGCGGCGGCCAGGGCATGGAAAACCTACGAAAGCAAAAAAAAACACACACACACACACACACGACAACACCTACAGAAAAACCAACAGAACCTCTCCGGCCACAGGAGAAAACCAACAAAACCTAGGTTCCGTCAGTTGTCCCATTCCAAACCAAAGGGTTCTTCCTGCGGAAGGTTATAAACCGATTTCTTCCGTGGCAATATTACACAGAAATTCCTCTTGTGAGGGACTACACGTTGATTATTGTTCTGGCACCGTTGCAGAAGAATTCCTTGTGTGGCGGCCTGACCTGACAAAATGATTCCCTCTGTGGCGGGCAGGGCACGGAAACCCAACAAAAACAACAAACCAACAACACCAAATGGAAAACCAACAGAACCTGGCCACGTAAAAATCAACGAAGCCGAGGTTCCTTCAAGCTGCTGTTTCGCTACAAAATGATTCCCTTCGCAACCCGCCATAAGAGGACTGCTGTTGTAACCCGCCACATAAGGATTCCTTTTTGCAAGGCTGCCACAAGGGGAACCGATTGGTAACCCCTCCTAGGTGTGGTTCGTTTTTTGGGTGGCCAGGGAGGTTATGTTGGCCTGTTCTTGGGCATTGTTGGCTGCGTTGCTTGTGTTGGCCGTCCCCGCCATTGCCACCTCAAAGGGGATCCTCTCGCCACGCCGCCACACAAAGAATGCTCGTGTAACCCGTCGCAAAAAGAATCCTCGTGTAACCCGCCACTAACGGATTCCTGCTGTACCCCACCACACGAGGAATCATGCTGTTGGGAATGGAAAACCAACGAACCCTGGGTTTCGTGTGTCTTGTTTTCGTAGGCCAGGGAAGTGTTGTTGGTTGCTCTTTGGGTGTTGCTGGTTGTGTTACTTTTGTTGGGTTCCCATGCCCTTCCCACCATAAAAAAAGGAATCCGTTGTTCATCAGGCCGCCACACAAAGACTCCTTTACAATCCGCCACAAAAAAATCCGTGTGAAACCCACCACACAAGGAATCCGTGTGCTACGATGACACATAAGGAATCATTATGCAACCCGCCACACAAGGAATCCGTTTGCCTGGCATGGAACAACTAACGAAACACAAATTTCGCTAGTTGTGTGAAGGGTTGGAGGGACAGGGAGGTCGTATTGTTTGTCCTCGGGTGTTATTGAATGCGTTGCGTTCGTCGGTTTCCCACGTCCTTCCCGCCAAAAAAAGAATCAGTTTTGTCAGGCCGTCATGAAAAAATAACCCCACCAGCCCTCTGGGCGTAGGTAGTTTAAGGAATGGTTTCGTCTCTCTGCCAAAGCTCTTCCCCTGCCAGGGGGAGGGATTCATCAATGTCCCCTGTTAATATACACCCCTACACCCCCTACCCCAGGCGACCAGCGGCCAACCAGGAACCATGCGCCCCCCCCCCCACCCCACAATCCCTGTCGAAAAAACAAAACAAAACGCACTCTGCCTCCACATTTGGAGCACGCGTGGCCAACCCGATGCGCCCCCCCGTCCCTGACAAAAAACAAATCAAAGTACACGTCGGGGCAAAGTCTTGAGTCGTGTTAGTGAGGCCCGCGAGCACTTTGTCGTGTTGTTGCCAGGGGCGGCGGGGGTGACAGCGTATTGCCTGCTGCGCGCAAGGTTACCATCCCTAACAAAAAACAATACAACATGCACCTCGTGGCTAAATCTGGGTCATGCGCGGCCACCCCACAATCACTATCAAGTGTTTTTTGTCAGGGGCGGCGGGGGTGGTGGCGTATGGCCTGCTGTGCAGAGGCCCACCAGACACAATGATGGGTATTGCTGTTCGACAAGGATGGTGGGGGCCGACATGGTTCCCGATGTGTGCTGTCACGTGCGCAGGCGCACCTGACACACTCTGCGCGTGCCCCGAACGTGGCGCGCCTGGCGCGGCTGGAGTATGCGGCACACCTGGCGCACGCCGAGCACGTGGCGCATCTGGCGCACCAGGCGTGCCTGGCACGCTCGGGCCCGAGGGGTGCCTGGCGCGCGTGGCGCGCTTGGCACGCGTGGCACACCTCGCCCCAGCGTCGCGCACATTTGGTCAGTTTTGGTTCCCAGTAGCTGCCCATCCAAAGACGACCGCTGACCATGCTGAGGCTCGGGTGTTACTTATGTGTTGGGAGGGCGGGCGGGAGTGAGCTAGACGGCTTGCGATCTAGGGGGTGTCTTGACCCTGGAAGGGGCGCCCCGCAAGGTGCTGGAGAGTCCAAGCTGGCCCAAGAAGGCCCCAAGAGGGCCTCCCAGAGCGCAAGAAGGCTTCCAACATTGCTCCAGATGGCTCAAGGTGGATCAACGTAACCTCTGGTCCGTATCCAAGAGACCTCAAGACGGCCCCGAGACGGTTGCAAATGCTATTCGAACCCTCCGAGGACCTCCCCAAGAAACCAAACTACGTCCAAAATCAGAACAAAAAAATGTGTTGTGTGCGTTCTCGCTTCGTCGCTCTCGATTTGCTTTTTAAGCCTCCATATGCCCCAAGAGTGGACCAAAGCAGGCCCAAGTGGGGCCGATGGGGCCCCCCAGAGGGCCAAATGAACCCTCAAAAGCGTCCCAAGAGCGCACCAACAGGTATCCAAGATGCAATTTGGGAGCCTCCGAGGGGGGGAGGGGAGGGGCATGAATTCATGACCCCCCTCTTTTTAAGCCACGGGGCCCGAGGGAGCCCCAAAAAACCTCCCAGACCCCGCAACCCCCCAGGCAGCCCCAAGAAGGCCCCGAGAAGGCCACTTTTCAGCTTCCCGACGCTCCAACGCGGTCCAAGCGGCCCCCAAGACCGCTCCAAGACGGCCCAAGGATCTCCAAGAGGGCCTCAAAACAGCCTCAAAACAATCCCAAAACAGCCCAAGAGAGACCCAAGCCTGCCCAAGAGGCCTCGAAGGCAGCCCAAGAGGCCCCCAAGGCGGCTCCGAGAGAGGGCACAGACGGGGGACCCGAGCGGCCATTTCGAACTCGTTGCCCGTAGAGGCCCCCAAGAGGCCCCAAGAGGCACCCAGGAGCCCCATTGAGGCCCCAAGAGGTCCCAAAAATACCGCCAAGAGGACCCCGAGAGGCCTGCCACAGCAAGAAGCCTGCCAAAGAAGATTTTTGTCCACGATCGGGATTGGCTCCAGAATACCCCCAAGAAGCTATCGAGAGGCAAGAGGCGTCTTGTCCACGACCAAGCTTGGCTTCGAAACACCCCCCCCAAAAAAAAGCCATCGAGAGGCCGCATCCTCGTCCTCATCCTCCCCTCGTCATCCTCCTCTCATGCTCTCCTTCCTCCTTCTCGCTCGCCACGGACACACCAACACATAGCACCAGAGACACCATGCGGACCGGCTCAGCGGGCCAGAAGCGTGCCAAGAGCTCCGGCTACTGGCAGCCCCTGGAGGCCCACAAGAGGCCCTCAGGACGACCCCATGAGCTCCAGAAATGCCCCCCAGTAACCACCCAGAGCTCTCCCAGGAGACCCGAAAAACATCAATGAGGGCTCCGACCCAGCACCCAGGCACCGCGGCAGATGGGCCGAAAGCAATTCGAGAAACCCTCCAAAAAGGTCTGTCATTGTGACAGGGCAGCCGGACCAACGGGCCAGAGGCGTGCTAAGATCTCTGGTGAGGCTCACAGAAGGCCTCCTGAACGTTCCCAACGAACGAAACGAAAGAAGCCGCGCACCGACGGCGCATTGGCAAACTAACCAATAGCACATGCGATCATGAAAAATGCGGGGCTCCAGAGTGCAAGCGCGCGAGCATCGCCTGGCCTCGGAATGCAGTGCACTCGCATGCTGGAGCTGCGCGAGGGTGGATGGCAGAGCACCAGCCCGGGAGGGGGAGAGCAGGAGACCTCCTGAGCGTTCCCACGAGGCCCCGAAAATGCTCCCCGGGGGCAGGGGCCCCCAAGACACCCCCGAGGGGCCCCGGCAGGTCCCCAAGAGGCCCGGGAGGCCCCAGGAAGCCTTCCAATGGCAAGGCCTCGTGTCCACGACCCAGTCTGGCCGAAGGTTACTAAACGCTGCACACAGTAGCAAAGGCTGTCGGAATGAGCGGAGCAATTGAATAGAAAGCGGCAGACGTGAGTGATTCACGAAGCGAAGAGATGTACTAGAGGAACTGCATGGGGCAGAAACCTCATATCTTCCCCGACGCGCCCTCGGGGGGGTAATTATTCCGTAACACACTCGAGGGCGCAGGTTGTGAACAGTGCGGAGGCTGACTGCAGGCCTGCACCCAGATCTTCCCAACGGCGCTCCCAGAAACCCGCGCAGCAGGTTGACAATTCATGCCTTTGTGGTGGGAGCCGTGACGCGCCCTCGGGGGTTAACGGGCGAAGAACGGTGCCGAGGCTGGCTGCTGGCACCGGCCGGGGCGGACACATCCTGCCCCGCCCCCAGGCGAGCAAGAGGACGAACGGTGGTGTCTGGCGTGAGGCCGCCGCGGGGGAACGCAACGGACTTCCCCTCCCTGCGCCGGCCGCAGGCCAGGAGGATTCAAAGAGGAGGAGGAGGAGGAGGAGGAGGAAAAGGAGGAAAGAAACAGGAGAGGGAGAGGGCGAGGAGAACGCTCAAGAAGCACTACAACCACAGCACTAGTGCCATCTGCAGCGCAACACTTCCCCGAACATCCAGCATTAGGTCGGGCGTGTCCTCCTACAGGCGGATGTTGGACGAATTACCCTGGCGACGTACCCAACCCCTGCGCAATCAATTCGGGGCAGGAGTAGGCTTGGAAGATTTGACTAAAAGGCGGCGACGTGACATGGACGCATATACTTCTGCGTGCGGCATTCGGAAGGTTCGCAAGCCCTCAATCAAGAGAACAACGATGAGTAACTAAGTGAACCCCTGAGTCACGAAGGCAGACGCAAGGTCCAAAAGGAGACGGTGGGCAAGGGGCTTGAAACGTCGGCGGGGCAGCAACAACATGACGTGGCCCCCCCAGGGACGGCAAGGTCCCGCTCAGGTCTGCGCAGTGCCTCAATCCGCTGGACCCACCAGCAGCCTTCGAAAGAGGCGAGCCCACCAGCAGCCCTCGAAAGTGGCGACAGTTTCGCAGATCGCAGCCCCCCAGGGACGGCGAGGTCTCGCTCAGATCCGCGCGGTGCCTCACTCCGTTGGACCCACCAGCAGCCCTCGAAAGTGGCGACAATTTCGCAGATCGCAGCCCCCCAGGGACGGGGAGGTCTCGCTCAGATCCGCGCGGTGCCTCACTCCGCTGGACCCACCAGCAGCCCTCGAAAGTGGCGACAGATTCGCAGATCGCAGCCCCCCAAGGACGGGGAGGTCTTGCTCAGATCCGCGCGGTGCCTCACTCCGCTGGACCCACCAGCAGCCCTCGAACGTGGCGACAATTTCGCAGATCGCAGCCCCCCAGGGACGGCGATGTCTCGCTCAGGTCTGCGCGGTGCCTCACTCCGCTGGACCCACCAGCAGCCCTCGAAAGTGGCGACAGCCTCGCAGATCGCAGCCCCCAAGGACGGGGAGGTCTTGCTCAGATCCGCGCGGTGCCTCACTCCGCTGGACCCACCAGCAGCACTCGAACGTGGCGACAATTTCGCAGATCGCAGCCCCCCAGGGACGGGGAGGTCTCGCTCAGATCCGCGCGGTGCCACACTCCGCTGGACCCACAAGCAGCCCTGGAAAGTGGCGACAGCTTCGCAAATCGCAGCCCCCCAAGGACGGGGAGATCTCGCTCAGATCTGCGCGGTACCTCACTCCGCTGGACCCCCAAACGCCCTCGAAAGTGGCGACAGCTTCGCAGATCGCAGCCCCGTAGGGACGGCGAGGTCTCGCTCAGATCCGCGCGGTGCCTCACTCCGCTGGACCCACCAGCAGCCCTCGAACGTGGCGACAGTTTCCCAGATCGCAGCCCCCAGACAAGGCAAGAGGAGACAAGGAGGGGTGGCGGGAGGCTGGAGGCAGGAGGCGGGAGGCGGGAGAAAGAGAAGGAAACGCGACCGCAATGCTCTATTCCAAACGAATACCCAACCAAGGAGGGTTGGGAAACATTATAATTACCCTGGCGACGTACCCAACCCCTGCGCAATGCGGGGCAGGAGTAGCTTGGGAGAGTTGACGAAAAGGCGGCGACGTGACATGGACGCATATACTTCCGCGAGCGGCATTCGGAAGGTTCGCAGGTCGCCAATCAAGGGAAAAACGATGAGTAACTAAGTGAACCCCTGAGTCACTAAGGAAAACGCATCACTAAGGCAGACGCAAGGTCCAAACGGAGACGGTGGGCAAGGGGCTTGAAACGTAGGCGGGGCAGCAACAACATGACATGGCTCCCAGGGACGGCGAGGTCCCGTTCAGGTCTGCGCAGTGCCTCACTCCGCTGGACCCACCAGCAGCCTTAGAAAGTGGCGAGCCAAACCGGCAGTCCTCGAAAGTGGCGACAGCTTCGCAGATCGCAGCCCCCCAGGGACGGCGATGTCTCGCTCAGGTCTGCGCGGTGCCTCACTCCGCTGGACCCACCAGCAGACTTCGAAAGTGGCGATAGTTTCGCAGATCGCAGCCCCCTAGGGACGGCGAGGTCTCGCTCAGGTCTGCGCAGTGCCTCACTCCGCTGGACCCACCAGCAGCCCTCGAACGTGTCGACAATTTCGCAGATCGCAGCCCCCTAGGGACGGCGAGGTCTCGCTCAGATCCGCGCGGTGCCTCACTCCGCTGGACCCACCAGCAGCCCTCGAAAGTGGCGACAGCCTCGCAGATCGCAGCCCCCAAGGCATGGCAAGAGGAGACAAGAAGGAGGGGGAGCGGGAGGCGGGAGGCAGGAGGCGGGAGGCGGGACGGGGAGGAGAAGGAGACGCGACCGCAGTGCTCCATTCAAAACGAATACACAACCAAGGAGGGTTGGGAAAGACTCCAAAGTACTACCAGAAAAAATGCCCAAAATCCTAGGAGGAGGAAGGGAGGAAGGAAGGGGAAGGAAGGAACGCGGGGCGCTGTCTCTTCAAAACGAGGACCCAGCACCACGGGATGATCGGGAAAAATCGTCCCCCGACGATTATTTACTACTTTTCTGAATACTGTGGCGGACACGCCCGACCCAGACCTGGCACAGACATCTTGCACGGTGCTGCTACCCTTAGGTCGGGCCAGGGGGATTCTCGACGAAAAATAACCGATACCCCAAATATGCCCCCAAAAAAACCAAAAAGTACTCAGATAATAGTCCCCGGACTATTTTTGGACTATTTCTGGAATATGGTTCGGGTATCTTTTTTTTTTTTCGTCGAAATCCCTTTGTTTTAGGTATTATGTTTGTTTCGTGTTTTTGTTGAGTATACTATGGGTTTTTGTGTTTTATTGTTCGTCGAAAATCCCTCTGTGTTTGTCGTGCGTGCTTTTTTTTATGTTTGGGGTATTTGTTATGTTTCGTGCTTTTTTTGGGGGGGGGTATTTTGTACTTTTCGTCGAAAATCCCTCTGTAGGGGGACAGGCCCGCCTTAATGCTACCCAGGCGGCACGGCCAGCAGGGCATGCCCGCCACCGAGCGCGCACGTCGCCCAAAGAGGGGAGGGGGAAGCGACGCGCGCGCGCAGCACACCTGCAGGGGGGCCCGACCACGAAGCACCTCTCGGGGGTCTTCTGACCCGGGTCAACCCAAGATCCTCCTCCTCCTCCTCCTCCTCCTCCTCCTCCTCCTCCTCCTCCTCCTCCTCCTCCTCCTCCTCCTCCCCCTCCTCCTCCTCCTCCTCCCCCCCTCCCCCTCCCCCCTCCCCCCCCCTCCCCCTCCCCCCAGGTCAATCCAAGGGTTTTCCGACCCCTGCACACTGCAGGGGGTCTTCTGGCCCGGGTCAACGCCCGCAGGGGGTCTTCTGGCCCCCGGGGGTCTTCTGACCCCTGCACACTCCAGGGGGTCTTCTGGCCCGACGCGTGCGCAGCACACTGCAGGGGGTCTTCTGACCCGGGTCAATCCAGACCCGGGTCAGCGGGAAACCAAAAAACTGCAATGCAGGGGAAAAAAACTGCAACGCAGGTCTTCGCAAACCAGGGTCAGCCAATATGCGCGGCCGTCTCGCGGCCACGAGCGGCTCGCTGACCCAGGTGAGCCAGAGGGGGGCTTCGCAGGATCCTGCAGGATCTGGTGCCCTGGCTGACCCCCGTTTGCATTGACCCCCGTCTCGAGGCTCCCGAACACCTTCCACTTCTGGGACGCCGGCGGGGGCTCAGAACTCAAAGGCTGTCTGCAGCCAGGCGAACCCCAGCGGAGGAGGTGTCCGATGCACCAGCGTCGACTAGACCTGCCGCAGTGGTAGGCTTCGCCATGGGCCGGCGAAGAGAACCCAGGTCCCACGCGAGACGGCATGGCGACCTCGCGCCGCTGCTTACGCGGGCCGCCACCGCGGCACTCCGCGTGGAGAAGGTGGCGCGCGCGCGTGACCTTGCGCGGGAAGCTTACAGTAGGTGCCCGACCACAAGAAGCCTTCCACAAGAGACCCAAACCCTGAGACCCCAGGACGTCCATCGATGTTTGGTGTGGGAGCGTCACGCTTTCCATGGCAAAACCATCAAAGCCCAAGAAGCCCAGGGCACCCTGGAGGCCAGCAGCGTGTTTCTTGGCATGGGCCTCCACTGTACGAGCCTGCGTGATGCCGGGGTCAAGGTCAATTCTCCCCCTCCTCGCGAGGCGCACCAGCGCGGTGCAGCCTAAGACAGCTCGCCTGGGCATTAGTTCTGGATGCAATGGGTGCTCCTGGGACGGAGGTGATGGGAGAACTCGCCGGCCCAACGGGCCAGAGGCGTGCTAAAATCTCCGGCAAGAGTTTGAATAGCTCGAGCGCGCGTGACGGCCCCCGGGGGGGGCCCTGGACGAAAAGCACCCCGGCAAGGTCCCGGCAAGGGCCGGGCAAGGTCCCGGCAAGGTCGGGCCAGAGATGCCCGAACTCCTGGGCCCCCCGAGCGCCCCAACGAGGCGCCAAAAAGCTGGCACGCCCCACGGCCTCAGACCAAGCGTTCCAAGATGGCTCACGCTGGTCCTAAGACGGCCCACGAAGCGCCCAAGGAGCTACAGGAGGGTTCCAAGAGGACTTCGAGAGGCCCCGAAGACGCAAAAATGATTGATTTCGCGTGAGTTTTCGGATGATGTTGGCGGTACCGCCTTTTCGACCTGCCGACTGCTCTGGACAAACCAAGATGCCCCACGATCGCTGCAAGACGGTCCAGAAAGCTTTCAAGAGGGCCCCCAAATGGCCCAAGATGGCCCTAAGACCGCCCAAGAGGCTTCCAAGACGGCCCCATGATGGCCCCAAGAGGGGCCCAGAGGGGGAACCCGAACAGACATTTCGAGCTCTCGGCCCAAAGAGGCGCCCAGGAAGCCCCCAGAGACCCCCAAGACCCCCCCAACAGGCCCCAAGAGGTCCCTCAAAGGCTCCAAAAGAGGCTCCCAAGACCCCCAGCAGGCTCCCAGGAAGCACCAGGAGGCCCCCAAGAGGTCCCCAACAGGCCCTCAAAACTGCTCCCCAGAGCCTCCCGAGAGCCCTCCGAAGAGACCCCGAGAAGCATCCACGAGTAGTCTGACCCACAACCCAGGTATGTCTCAAAATTCTGCTGGAGCTCTCTTGAGCCATCGTGGCGCTCTCTGGGGCAGTCGATCGTCGCTCTTCGACAGGGTGGGAGCCACATCTCCAAAAGTCTCCTCGAGGACAGTCCTGCCTGCCCTACCGTTCCGCTTGGTACCACCATGCAGCCACTGTGATGCGAAAGGGCCGGCGGAATGAGCAAAGCGATTAAATAACACACAAAGACCTGAACCCTATCCCTCTTCCTTGACGCACAGCGTTTCGGACAAGGGAGGAGTAGGAGGAGGAAAGGGTGGTGGTGGTGGAAAAACCCTGCTGTGCGGGCTCATCCGTCGTCGGTAGGACGAATCGTTCGGAGCGGCTGTTCCACTGCATGGGTTTTACACACCCCTTATCAGGGCAACTCGCCTGGCAATCGCTTCTGGATGGGCTGGTGGGGATACGCGAAGCATCAAAGATCAAAACCAACAGATGCACATACCGCTACTCCCAGGGCCTCGCCCGGTGTGTGCTCTGACCAAGCTTACGGAGCAAATCCAACCGATGAGGGCCTCCTAGGAGGCCAAAAAAAGCCCAAAACTACGCCAGGGTAACGATATCTGTACCTGTACCTCCTCTGAGGTCTAGGTTAATCATCCCCCTCCTCGCCCAAGCCCCTCCGCGAGGCTCACCGGCGCGGTGCCCACCACCTTGGCCGTGCACGCGTCGTTGGCCTTGGCCGAGGTGTTCTTGGTGCCGTTGGTGCTGGTGCCATTGCCCTGCATAACCTGGAGCTGCGACGCCTGCTTGTGCCAGCCTTCGGGGGTACAGAATCGGGAGCGGCCAAGAGGGGGGTGTCCAAGAGGGGGGGGTGCAAATCATGACCGGCGGCATGTGCGCGCCCAGCGGGGGGACCAGGGACGTAATGAAGCAAGAAGAGGCGCCATGAAATCTGGGGAAATATCATGGACCCCGCCATTATATCCACCCCCCCTAGTCATCACCCCCCTCTTTGCCGCCCCCGACAGAATCACAGCAATCCCACGGCGTAATGACGCCTCCAAAGCAACGACTGCCGGGAAAGAGGTGGCCCCCCACAGCTTTACACGCGAGCGGCCCTTGATGCTGTCGCGGCCCCAGTCGGCAAGCTGGTCCATGTGCGACAGGAGCTCCTCCCACGTCATCACGCCCGGAGTGGAGTCCGGCTCGACGAAGTTGGGGCAATTGCACTGCGGGTACGCTTCCACCTGCGCTGGACAGGGACGTGGAAGGTGCGACAAATAGACATAGTGGATGGGGGCGGGAATGGGGGCGAGAGGAAAGGGGAAACACGCGGGTGCGCGTGCACCTGGAGAGGGCCGGGGAGGGAGAGGATCAGAAAGAGAAAGGGGCGATCAAGAACCTCCAGATCATTCCTTCAACGCGCTCTACCTAGGAGCTCGAGCCGGATACAACCGTCGCACATCAGGCTGCCCAGGAGTTCCGGAAAATGTCAAAACACACAAGACACAACTCCTCGATCGCACCTCCCCTCCTCGTTCTCCTTCCCTTGTCCGTCCGCTCGGACAGGAAACGAGAGACAGAGAGAAAGGCACGAAAAAGACCGAGACAGAAACAGAGAGAGAAAGGAAGAACGAAAGAAACTAACAGAGGCAGGGAAAGAAAAAAAGAGAGAGAGAGAGAGAGAGAGAGAGACAGAGCGAGGGAAAGAGAAACACTAGAAAAAGAGAGAGAGAGTCCAAGAGAAAGAGAGAGAGCGAGCGCGCGCGAGTGAGGAGGCAGGGCACTGCACCTCCTTGCACATGGTCTCGCAGACGCCCGCCAGCTTGTTCTGGAGCTGGGCACGCTGGGCCAGGTCCTGCGCGGCGCACGACTCCTCACCGTGCGTCGCCTTCAGCACCCCCGACACCTACCACGAGATGTAGGGAAAAAGAAGCAAGGACGAGGCACGAGGGAGGCTGCAGGAGGGAACGGAGGGGGAATGAGGGAGGACGGAGAAGAGAGGAAGGCAGGGAGGTGGATTAGGAGGAAGAGGAGGGAGGGGAGGAGGGAGGACGGAGGATGAGAACGAGGAGTCAAGAGACAATAGGGAAGGCGAAGAGTGACAGGGCTAGGACGCGGGCGAGAAGAACGAGGACGAGGAGAAAGGGGACGAGAAGGACGAGAAGGACGAGGAGGAAGAGTGATGCCGCTGCTGGCGTTGGCCCGCGCCACCTGCAGCTGCGCCGCCTGCTTGTGCCAGCCTTGCGCCGAATGCTTGGGGCACCGCCTCTGTCTCCCTGGCCTGGCCATCCGCTCGGAGTGCGAGGCGATCCGAGACCTGCCCACGGCAGCCCCGAACATGTCCCCTGACCAGACTGCTCGCGCCATGTTCGGGGCTGTCCGAGACGGCCCAAGGCACCCCGAGGCTGTCCGAGGTTGCCCCAAAACGATCAGGAAGCCAAAAGGATGCAACAACTGCGGGGACAGAGGCGGCCCCCCACGGCTTTTATATGAGAGCGAGCGGCCCTTGATGCTGTCGCGGCCCCAGTCGGCGAGCTGGTCCATGTGCGACAGGAGCTCCTCCCACGTCATCACGCCCGGAGTGGAGTCCGGCTCGACGAAGTTGGGGCAGTTGCACTTCGGGTACGCTTCCACCTGCGCTGGACAGGGACGTGGAGGGGGGGGACACCTGGACGGTCAGACGCAGGGGAGGGGGGCGGAGACGGGCAAGAGGGCGAGAAGAAGACGTGCGGCTGCGCGTGTGCTTGAGCGGGAGGGTGAAGGGCGGGAGAAAAAAAATGAGAGGGAGAGGATGGGAGGAGAGGGAAGTGGGATGCTGCACCTCCTTGCACATGGTCTCGCAGACGCCCGCCAGCTTGTTCTGGACCTGGGCACGATGCGCCAGGTCCTGCGCGGCGCACGACTCCTCACCGTGCGTCGCCTTCAGCACCCCCGACACCTACCACGAGATGTAGGGAAAAAGAAGCAAGGACGAGGCACGAGGGAGGCTGCAGGAGGGAACGGAGGGGGAATGAGGGAGGACGGAGAAGAGAGGAAGGCAGGGAGGTAGATTAGGAGGAAGAGGAGGGAGGGGAGGAGGGAGGACGGAGGATGAGAACGAGGAGTCAAGAGACAAAAGGGAAGGCGAAGAGTAACAGGGCTAGGACGCGGGCGAGAAGAACGAGGACGAGGAGAAGAAAGGGGACGAGAAGGACGAGGAGGAAGAGTGATGCCGCTGCTGGCGTTGGCCCGCGCCACCTGCAGCTGCGCCGCCTGCTTGTGCCAGCCTTGCGCCGAATGCTTGGGGCACCGCCTCTGTCTCCCTGGCCTGGCCATCCGCCTGGAGTGCGAGGCGATCCGAGACCTGCCCACGGCAGCCCCGAACATGTCCCCTGACCAGACTTCTCGCGCCATGTTCGGGGCTGTCCGAGACGGCCCAAGGCACCCCGAGGCTGTCCGAGGTTGCCCCAAAACGATCAGGAAGCCAAAAGGATGCAACAACTGCCGGGGACAGAGGTGGCCCCCCCACGGCTTTTAAGCACACGAGCGGCCCTTGATGCTGTCGCGGCCCCAGTCGGCGAGCTGGTCCATGTGCGACAGGAGCTCCTCCCACGTCATCACGCCCGGAGTGGAGTCCGGCTCGACGAAGTTGGGGCAATTGCACTGCGGGTACGCTTCCACCTGCGCTGGACAGGGACGTGGAAGGTGCGACAAATGGACGTAGTGGATGGGGGCGGGGATGGGGGCGAGAGGAAAAGGGAGACACGCGGGTGCGCGTGCACCTGGGGAGGGCGGAGAGGATCAGACAGACAAGGGGGCGATCAAGAATCTCCAGATAACTCCTCCAGCGCGCTCTGACCAGGAGCTCGAGGCGGATCCAGCCGCGGCGGCTAAGGCGTTCCAGGATGCCAAACAATATCAAAAACATACCAGACACAAATCCTCGATCGCACCTCCCCTCGTCATGCTCCCTGACAGGACACAGGAGAGAGATAGAGAACGAGAAGGAGAGAGGCAAGTGAGAGAAAGGAGAGAGAGAGAGAGAGATGCAAACAAATACTTACATGAACAAAAAACGCGAAGCAAATGGGACGAGGCAGAGGAGAGAGAGAGAGAGAGAAAAAAAAAAAAAAAAAAAAAAAAAAAAAAAAAAAAAAAACATAGATATATATATATATATATATAAGAAAGAGCGAGAGAGAGAGAGACAAAGAGAAATAGAGAGAGCGAGAGAGAACAAAAACAACGACATCTGCATGAGAGAAAAGGGGGACAGAGAAAAACAGCAGCAACAACAACAACAACAAAAACAAAAACGCGAGAGTGTTGCACCTCCTTGCACATGCTCTCGCAGACGCCCGCCAGCTTGTTCTGCAGCTGGACACGCTGGGCCAGATCTTGTGCAGCACACGACTCCTCACTGTGCTTCGCCTTCAGCACCCCCGACACCTTGGAGAACGAGGGAAACGACTGTAACGACGACGGCGGCGGCCAACGACAATGACAACGATAACGACAACAACGACGATGACAACGAAGACGACGTGGAGAGAAAGGAGGAGGTGGAGAGGGAGGAGAACGAGGAGTCAAGGAACGATGAGGAAGAAGAGGAGTAGCAGGACCAAGACGCAGAAGAAGGCGAGAAGTAGCAGGACAAGGGCTCGGACGAGAAGGACGAGGGCGACGAGAAGAAATAGGACGAGAAGAACGAGGACGAGGAGGAAGAGTGATGCCGCTGCTGGCGTTGGCCCGCGCCACCTGCAGCTGCGCCGCCTGCTTGTGCCAGCCTTGCGCCGAATGCTTGGGGCACCGCCTCTGTCTCCCTGGCCTGGCCATCCGCCCGGAGTGCGAGGCAATCCGAGACTGCCCACGGCAGCCCCGAACGTGTCCCCTGACCAGACTGCTCGCGCAATGTTCGGGGCTGTCCGAGACTACTCGAGGCTACTCGAGACTGCCCCGAACAATAAGGACCCGCGGGAATGCAACAACTGCCGGGGACAGAGGTGGCCCCCCCACGGCTTTTAAGCACACGAGCGGCCCTTGATGCTGTCGCGGCCCCAGTCGGCGAGCTGGTCCATGTGCGACAGGAGCTCCTCCCACGTCATCACGCCCGGAGTGGAGTCCGGCTCGACGAAGTTGGGGCAATTGCACTGCGGGTACGCTTCCACCTGCGCTGGACAAGGACGTGGAGGGAGGGGGGCGGAGACGGGCAAGAGGGCGAGAAGAAGACGTGCGGCTGCGCGTGTGCTCGAGCGGGAGGGTGAAGGGCGGTAGAAAAAAATTAGCCTGACGAAAGACCCAACCATACGTAGTTGTGAATACCGCAATTGTGGATATATTCTTCGGTGGCGCCCCCGGGCCACGAAACGAGTGAGGGGTGTGCCGAAATGGGGGGGTGGAACCGCATGCGAGCGCAGCCACTGGGGCGCTCGGTGGAGCTCCCTATGGGGCCACGAAACGTGTGAGGGGTGTGCCAGAATGGGGGGTGGAACCGCATGCGGGCGCAGCCACTGGGGCCTTCGGTGGAGCTCCCTATGGGGCCACGAAACGTGTGAGGGGTATGCCAGAATGGGGGGTGGAACCGCATGCGGGCGCAGCCACTGGGGCCTTCGGTGGAGCTCCCTATGGGGCCACGAAACGTGTGAGGGGTGTGCCAGAATGGGGGGTGGAACCGCATGCGGGCGCAGCCACTGGGGCCTTCGGTGGAGCTCCCTATGGGGCCACGAAACGTGTGAGGGGTGTGCCAGAATGGGGGGTGGAACCGCATGCGGGCGCAGCCACTGGGGCCTTCGGTGGAGCTCCCTATGGGGCCACGAAACGTGTGAGGGGTGTGCCAGAATGGGGGGTGGAACCGCATGCGGGCGCAGCCACTGGGGCCTTCGGTGGAGCTCCCTATGGGGCCACGAAACGTGTGAGGGGTGTGCCAGAATGGGGGTGGAACCGCATGCGGGCGCAGCCACTGGGGCCTTCGGTGGAGCTCCCTATGGGGCCACGAAACGTGTGAGGGGTGTGCCAGAATGGGGGGTGGAACCGCATGCGGGCGCAGCCACTGGGGCCTTCGGTGGAGCTCCCTATGGGGCCACGAAACGTGTGAGGGGTGTGCCAGAATGGGGGGTGGAACCGCATGCGGGCGCAGCCACTGGGGCCTTCGGTGGAGCTCCCTATGGGGCCACGAAACGTGTGAGGGGTGTGCCAGAATGGGGGGTGGAACCGCATGCGGGCGCAGCCACTGGGGCCTTCGGTGGAGCTCCCTATGGGGCCACGAAACGTGTGAGGGGTGTGCCAGAATGGGGGGGTGGAACCGCATGCGGGCGCAGCCACTGGGGCCTTCGGTGGAGCTCCCTATGGGGCCACGAAACGTGTGAGGGGTGTGCCAGAATGGGGGTGGAACCGCATGCGGGCGCAGCCACTGGGGCCTTCGGTGGAGCTCCCTATGGGGCCACGAAACGTGTGAGGGGTGTGCCAGAATGGGGGGTGGAACCGCATGCGGGCGCAGCCACTGGGGCCTTCGGTGGAGCTCCCTATGGGGCCACGAAACGTGTGAGGGGTGTGCCAGAATGGGGGTGGAACCGCATGCGGGCGCAGCCACTGGGGCCTTCGGTGGAGCTCCCTATGGGGCCACGAAACGTGTGAGGGGTGTGCCAGAATGGGGGGTGGAACCGCATGCGGGCGCAGCCACTGGGGCCTTCGGTGGAGCTCCCTGGGGCCTTCGGTGGAGCTCCCTATGGGGCCACGAAACGTGTGGGGCCACGACGTGTGGGTGTGCCAGAATGGGGGGTGGAACCGCATGCGGGCGCAGCCACTGGGGCCTTCGGTGGAGCTCCCTATGGGGCCACGAAACGTGTAATGGGGGGTGGAACCGCATGCGGGCGCAGCCACTGGGGCCTTCGGTGGAGCTCCCTATGGGGCCACGAAACGTGTGAGGGGTGTGCCAGAATGGGGGGTGGAACCGCATGCGGGCGCAGCCACTGGGGCCTTCGGTGGAGCTCCCTATGGGGCCACGAAACGTGTGAGGGGTGTACCAGAATGGGTGTGGGAGGGGGAGGAGAGAGGGGGCAGCGGGAGGAAGGAAGGAGACGCGGAGCACCGTCTCTTCAAAACGAGGACCCAACACCACAGGATGGTTGGGAAAAATGAGAGGGAGAGGATGGGAGGAGAGGAAAGTGGGATGCTGCACCTCCTTGCACATGGCCTCGCAGACGCCCGCCAGTTTGTTCTGGACCTGGGCACGGTGCGCCAGGTCCTGCGCGGCGCACGACTCCTCACCGTGCGTCGCCTTCAGCACCCCCGACACCTGAGGATCGAGGGGCGAGGGAGGGAGGAGGAGGAGGAGGAGGAGGAGGAGGAGGAGGAGGGGGAGGAGGAGGAGGGAGGAGGGAGGAGGAGGAGGGAGGAGCAGGAGCAGGAGGAGGAGGGTTGTTCGTGCCCCCTCGCCCTCTTCTCTCGGGCCCCCCGTCCGTCTGCCCCCTGAAGGCCAACATCAACGTCTTGGCTTCGGAGAAGCGTTGGAGCGTTTTTTCATGGAAGAGGAAAGAGCGGCACGAGCATGAGCTTTCGAAGGCCCGCGCGGATATCTGCTCTGGATCCCCCTCCCTGGAGCGCAAGGGGTCCAGCACAGATCTCTCCATCAAGCGCATATCCAAGTGTGCATCCACGATATTTAGCGGCCCTTCGAAAACTACTGCTTCTGCCGCTGCTCTCTCCTCACAGCTCCTGGAGGCCTCCCAGGCATCGGCCGGACGTGGCCCTGGCAGGGTGCGCTCTCCGAAGCGGCGGGTTCCTGCCGTGGTGACGTCTGCACTGATTTCTGACACTGCGCGGATTGCTGTCCTTGAACGGTTGCATCTTTGTTCCGAGTGCGCCGATCGTCCTGCATCGGCCGACGCCCTGCCACGACTGGACGCGGCCCACGAGACACGCACTCACAACTGGACGAGCCCCTGGGGGGGGGGGGGGGGGGCGCTTCTGAGCACGGGCTCAGCGCCGGGGCCCGAGGGGCACCCGGCGGGGTGGGCCCTCCGAGCATGTAGCAGCCGCGCAGGACGCGGGCAACCTCTGGCTTCATGCGGAGGGCTAAGCCAGGGCGGATCCGGGCAGAAGTCGTAGCTCTGGGGTGGGGGGCTTGGGAGCGGGCCGAACTCAGAGCGGACCAGCACTGCGGACCCAGATCGAAGACCAGAAAATCCGCGCGGCGCGAGGACGTCCACGAGGGCGCCTAACTTCGCGCTCTCGCGCCGCCCCCCAGGGAAGACGAGGAGGAAGAGGAGAAATCGGAGAAGAACCTCGAAGCGCGAAGCGCGAATCGCTTGGCGCCCTCCAGGGCGCCCTTGGTCCAGGTTGGAGCGGGTCAAAAGCACATGCTAAAGAATAGGTGTTGAACGAGCACCTGACCTCTGAATCTGTACAGGGGCCGGACCCGCGACCTGCCTGTTGGAGCATGCTGGTCGTTGGACCGCGGGAGGGCCCATTCTAGTGGGACCTCAGACACCTACTGCCACGGGCATCCCACCAGCCCTCTGGACGTGAGTGGTGCAGAGCGCTTCCTCCTCCAACCCCGCTGTTCCCATACGGAGAGGAGCTACCCCTGCCCCCACCTCCCCCAGGGTCTGGGCGCGGCGCCCCGCGACCCACTGGAGCGCCCGACATGGCCTCGGCGAGAAGACACAAATCATTGACTTGACTTCGCTTTGGGACCCATGTCGATCTCCTGGAGGGAAACTCTAGCGTGGTACACCCTTTCTTTGATCGATCTCCTCCACGATGGATCCAACATGGCCCCCGTGGCTCTCAAGGGTGCCCGCAGAGGGCCCCAAGAGGCGCCCAAGAGGCCCCAAGAGGCCCAAAGAGGTCCCCAAGAGGCCCCCAAGAGACCCCCAAGAGGCACCAAGAGGCTCTCCCGAGGCACCCAAGACGCTCCACGAGACCCCTCGGACAGCCAAGAGGCCCCAAAGACGCCCCAAGAGGACCCCAAGACACTCTCAAGAGATATCCAACGAGACTCCGAAAGACATCCAAGAGGCCTCTGGCCTTTCTGCTCGCCCTCCTCCTCCTCCTTCTCTTCCTCCTCCTCCTCCTCCTCCTGCACCTGCTCCTCCTCCTCCTCCTCCTCCTCCCCTCCTCCTCCTCCTCCTCCTCCTCCTCCTGCTCCTCTTCTCATCTTCCAACAACCTCCTCCTCCTCCTCCTCCTCCTCCTCCTCCTCCTCCTCCGATTCCTCCTCCTCCTGCTCCTCCACCTCCTCCTCCATCCTCTCCATATTGGGGACGGCGGCTTCCCAAGCCCTTTATTCCACCGCATGCTCATCCACATCCCTGATCAAGGAAACTCGCCTGGGCATCGTTTCTGGATCGGCTGGTGTGGTTACACGAAGCGTCTAGATCAACCTCGGGACTCGCGGGCACCTGCTGGGCCCAGGGCCAGATGCCAACTTCTGATGTTGGCTTGCGGCCTGGATCAATTGGCGAAAGCATCGGCTCGAGGGTAGGACAGGGCGTCCTTGGACGCCCCTTCCCATGGACGCTCCGCCCTGCAGAAGCCCTGTGCCCATCTTGGGCCTGAGGGCGTGTCCCTTTTGGGCAATCTTGGGAGGTCCGACGAGGAGCGGGAGACTGGGGAGGAGATTAGTCGGCGGCGAACGAAGAGGGGAAGTGAGAAGGTGAAGGCCTTCTCGGAAGGCGGCGGAGCTTCTCAGAAGCCCTCGCGCCTTCTGAGGGGCTTTCTGTGTCAGCGGGGAAGGCTCCGAACACTTCTCAGGAGGCCGGGGGACGGCCGAGCGTTATGAGGAGGCCCGCCTCTTCGCGCTTCCCCCCCGAGCTCGCCGCGGAGTCCTGGAAGGCCCGACGAGGGGGGGGGTCGAGGGTCGACGGTAATTGAGAGAGACGAGAGGTCAGAGCTCGGGGATGCGGCTGTGCAAAAGGAGTACTTGCACGACTGGGAAAACCAAGGCCGTGTCCCAGCCATGGCCCTGGTGGCGCGAATGCAGAGTTGCTTGGCGGTGGCGAGGTGAAGGGGAGAGGAAACCAAGGAGGCAGTAGAATGTGCCAGGTGTTGGCTGTGTGTGTCACTGCCGCGTCTCCACAGTTGGGAAGCACTCGGCAGCCGTGGTGAGGACCACGAGCTTGTCAGGGCGCAGCCAGTTAGACAATTGAAAGAGGCTGCGCCTTGGACCTGCGTGGTAGCGCCCCCTACGCGCCTCACCATCCGAGCTATGCCCACGGTAGCCAAGTGGGCGAAAATGGGGGCGCGGACAGCTGCAGTAGGCCTCCCGCTCCTGCCAGAAATCCGCTACGCAAAAAGACGAATGTTGTCGTGAGGAAGACCAGAGGGCACAGCACAAGGATTGCGAGCGAGAGACAGAGGCTGGACAGCAAACCCCTCCCCGATGAGGTCCGCAGAGGGGTGAACTGGGCTATCCATCGAGGCTCGGCTGCGGAAACAGCGGACCAAGAGGGCGTGCGCTCAAGGAGCAGATGGAAGAAGAGAAAGTTGCCCGAGCCGCTGCCAGCTCCTCAGAAGGGCACGATAGAGGGGCTGCCCTGGAGTGGCTGCCTGCCAGCGACTGCCAGGCAGTGGGAAGGGCACATGCTATTGACCGTGATCCCTGCACACACGTTCGAAACACCTGAGGATGCCCACAGGCGAAAGTATCTGAGAGAGGACAGGCAGTGGCATCACAAGGTTGCAACAGACGCGTAAGAGGCAGTGTGCATAAAAAATGTCTGGTCTGCCCGATTTACCTGTGACGACTCGTTGTATGTAATGCTATCCAGAATGTGAACATCCGATCTGACCATACCGGTCATGAGCGAGGAAGCTGGGACGGGAGGAAAAATGGGCGGAGGAAGAGAGGGAGCGAGGGATGGAGGAGAGAGGGGAAGGGAGGAGGTAGGGGGGAGGAGGACGGAGAGAAGAGGGAGGAGGAGATCGAGAAATAAGATGAGGAGGGGGAGGAGGACTGACGACGACGACGAGAGCGAGGACGTGGACGGCGGGTGCAGTTGGTCCGTGCGACCTGTAGCTGCGCCGCCTGCTTGTGCCAGCCTTGTGCCGACTGCTTGGGGCACCGCCCCTGCCCCCCGATTGCCAGGACACCTCCACGGTGCCCGAGGCTGCCCAGAGGCAGCGCGAGGCTACCCGAGGCTACTCGAGGCTGCCCCCCGAACGACCAGGGCCCGCGGGGATGCAACAACTGCCGGGGACAGAGGTGGCCCCCCCGCGGCTTTTGAGCATGCGAGCGGCCCTTGATGCTGTCGCGGCCCCACTCGGCGAGCTGGTCCATGTGCGACAGGAGCTCCTCCCAGGTCATCACGCCCGGAGTGGAGTCCGGCTCGACAAAGTTGGGGCAGTTGCACTTCGGGTACGCCTCCACCTGAGGAGGAAGGAAAGAGGAAGAAGAACAATGCGACCGACGGCGGGGGGGGGGAACCAGGGAGAGCACGAGGAGAAGGAACAATGTGCCTGCACCTGGAGCAGGAAGGAGGGATGCGGAGGGAGAGGAGGAACAAAAAAAGGGGACGGAAAGGAAGAGGGGGAAGAGAAAGAGGACGAGGAGGGAGAGGAGAAAGGATACGAAAGATGAATGAGGAGGGAACGGAAGGACCGGCGCACAAGAGGGGGAGGGGAGGAGAAAGAGAAATGGGAGAAAAAGGAAACCGATGGGGGAGAAGGGGAGGGAGCAAAGGGGAACCTCCTTAACGCCCCGACAACCACTTGATCCGACGGAATCTGAATGTTAACCAGAGTGGATCCCGAACAATCCATGGCATGTGGCGGAATGTGTGGTATTGTGCACGCGTTGTCCAATATATGTTGCGCAGTCTACGTTGTGCACTACTCGTGGAGAAGGCTACGCGGTACATTCTATATGGTGCAACCACCGTGGTGCAATATGTACATATATATATACATAGATACTAGAACCACGCGCGCTACGTGCACGTTTAGGTCCTCTTCGGTTACCGCGGCAGTCACAACATTTGCGCAGTCTGGGAAACAATCGGAGCTTCCCGGCGCATCGCACGTCGATCCGCGACCGCCCACCGACTCCGAAGCTATCCCCCAGAAGGCCCAGCACCTCAACGCGCCAAGGGCGGCCCTTGCCCGGGGAATCCTCCCCTGGGTATTTTGGGGCTCGTGGAGGAGCGCGAGGTCCACTGACGACGACTGCGCACGTCGGCTACAACCTGAGCTCCCAAAACGGCCCCATCGCCCCAACAATGCCACACGAAATTGACACTGAGACGTCCTTGACAAGGAAGCGGTTTGCGTTCAGTTTGCATGAGATTTGGTGCCCTATTGGTGCCGTTTCGTAGCTCTCTGGGGGCGTTTTGGCCGCGTCCAGGGCGGCCTCGGGGGTATATTGGGCCGCGTTGGGGACCTCTCGGGCCGTCTCGGGCCGGCCCCGGGGGCCTCTGAAGACGCCACGAGGCGCCGGGAGCCCGAGAAGTCGAGGAGACCTTCCAAACAAACAGAAACACCCAAGGAGCAATAGTTGCTTTGTTTGTCCCTCATGCGGCCATCTGGGGAGCGCCCATCGAGTCCCCCTGGGCCTTCCGGGGGCATCTTAGGACGGAAGCTCGAGTTATCGCTTCGGGCTCCTGCGCTCGGGCCCCTCTTGGATCTGTCTTGGGGTGTCTTGGGCGCCTCCAGGGCCGCCCGTGGCCCCCTGGCCACTTTCCGGGCACTCTCGGGTGCCTCTGGGCCCGTCGCGGGGCGGTCTCAGGGGCCTCGCCAGACGTCGCGGAGCGCTGGAAGCTGGAAAGTCAAGGGCCGTGGGAATCAACGCGCATTGCCGCGCGGGGCCCCCTGGGGAGCGCCCGGCAAGCCCGTCTGGGTCGTCGTCTGGGGCACCTTGGGGCGGAAAGCTCGAATTGTCCTTCCGAACTCCTGCTCGTCGGCCCCTCTGGGGGCCGTCTTGGGGCCCTCTTCGATCGTCTTCGGCCCCCCTCGGGTCCGTCTTGGAACCCTCTTGGCCCCCATTGGGATCCTCTCGGGGGCCTCTCAGGCCGTCTTGGGGCGGTCTTGGAGGCTGTTTGGGGCGTCGCGGAGCGTCGGGAGATCGAAAATCAAGAACCCAAAAATCATAGAATTTGTTTCCAATGTGTTCTAACAGTCGATCGAATGGCAGGGCGAGCGGCGCTGACAAGAGCCCAGCCACTCAGGAGCCCTGGGCGTAGACCGCCATCGCGAGCTCCACGACGCCCCCGTAGTTCTGCCAGTCGTCTGCACGCATCCCTGTCGCGGCCGAACTTCCGCTCGTCGCTGACCTCGTAAGAATGCTGGTCGTCTGCCTTCATCCACGTCGAGGCCGCACTCTGCGTTCTTTCCGTTTGGCATGTCTCCATTTCGGCGCAGATGCACTCGTACTCGGCGACCAGTCCATATGCTTACGCATGGGCTTCAGCGCGCACTGAAAAGCTCGACCCTGCGGCCATCCTTCACATGCTTCCACGATCTTGCCACACAAGTGCTTCTCCGCCGTCGCCCCACACTGCCAGCAGAAGTGCTTCGTCTTGTGCCGGGGCCACCATGTTGCGTGCGTCGCGCGCGAGAGCTTCCCCTTGAGCACCAGGCTGCGTCTTTCTCGCTATCGTCGGTCGGCTCGTTCTGCAGCGCGCGGCTAGTGATCTCTGCTTGTTCCCGATCGACCCCTTGCGCCTCGCGCGGCGCAGCACCCTGCCCTTCACGGTCAGCTGACGCGGGGATCTCCACTTCAGCTCCTCGAAGTCCTCCTTCGGGTCGTTCTGGCGCTTCCTCGTCTTTCTGGCCTCGTCCTCCTCCTCCCCCGTCATCGGCTTCACCCTCTCGAACAACTCCTAGCACGCCTGGCCAATCCGCGTCCGCGCCAGGTGTGAAGTCGCTCTGGCCCAGTTGTAGCAGCTCATCTGCGCCTCCGAGATCTAGCAGATGGCCGCTGCTACTCCTGCCTGCTCGTCTGCCTGCACGTATCCTTGCCACGCTGCCATAGGTACACCTCGCTCTCGAGCTTGCCCCTTGGTCAAGTGGTTCTCGATGTGCCTGACGTGCACTCCAGTTTCTCCTCTCTCGAGCCTTTGCTTCATCTTCTTCCAGAGGTCCCAGCGAACCTTCTCATAGTCCTTGATGGAGTACCTCTTGGCCTGCCATCCCTTGCACGGAATCCCAGCGTCCGCGCAGAAGGTCAGGTTGCCCTCGGCCGCAGGCAATCCAGAAACGCCGTGATCTCTGCCCTTTCGTTGTACTGCCTGGCCCCTGGTGGGGGCCCCGAAACTTCCGCCGCGGTTGCCCACTGCACGCTGACCATCTCCACCGCGACCCAGCTCCATCCACATCTCCCGTATATGGCGTTGTCTCCATGGGCTCCTCCGCTTCCGTCGCCACACGCTGCGATGGTGCCCCCCACCGCGTGCAGTTTCTCGCCCGTTGCTGGGCCACGATGCGCAGGAGTGGTGTGCCGAAACGGGAGTGGCGCCCACATGCGAACGCTGCCTCTCGGGCCTTCGATGAAGCTCCCTGTGGGACCACGAAACGTGTGAGGGGTGTGCCAAAACGGGCGTGGCGCCCACATGCGGACGCTCCCTCTGGGGCCTTCGGTGGAGCTCCTTATGGGGCCACGGAACGCATGAGGGGTGTGCCGAAACGGGCGTGACGCCCACATGCGAACGCTGCTTTGGGGGCCTTCGGCCACATTCGAGCGCT
>CAUYUJ010017660.1:805000-817500 GCA_963575745.1 Prorocentrum cordatum | reverse complement strand
GAGGGAGGTCTCATCATGTACTGCCGAAGCACTCGCCCTAAAAGAGGCGCTCGGAGCCTCTTATTCTTTTCTGCGGCGCGATGGGCCAGAGCCTCGAGCGCGCGGGCGGGCCTGACTTGCGCGGCTCCCGACGCACGCCAGCAGGGGGGAGGAGGAGGAGGAGGAGGAGGAACAGGACTGGGGGCGAGGAGGGAAGCGAGGAATGGACGGAGGGAGGGCCGAGGGGAACGGGGGGGAGGAGAGGCGGGAGGGGGAGAGGGAGGGAGGGAAGCGAGGGAGGAGAGGGAGGGGGGAGAGGCACGGGGGGAAGGCTGAGTAAGGAGCACGAAGGAGGCTGGAGAGGAGGAGGCAGAGGGGAGGGAGGATGAGCGGACAAAGGAGGAGGAGGAGCGGATAAAGGAGGAGGAGGAGGAGAAGGACCCGAAGTGAGCACCTGAAGGACAGGAAGGAGCGCAGCGGCCCCGCGGACGAAGGGCGCCGACGTGAGCGAGGCTGCGTCGGGAAGCCTTAAGGGCCCGAGGGGGCGCGGGCCATAAAAGGAAAGAAACCTGTGACCACGACCAGGATTCAGCACGGAAGCGTCGGTGCCGATCTTAGTCATCGTCCGTCTTGGTCTTCGTCAGCTCGTGGATCACGTCCAAACTCTTCACGATCGAGTGGGACGACAACTTCTTGGCGGATCTGGAGTCCATGGAGTGCGAGCCTGGAGAGCATGCGGTTCTTCAGAACATCCAGAAACAGCGCACGGAGGTGCAGGACACCTTCAGCGGAAGTGATCCTCGCGAATCGGCGAGGGCCAAGCGTGGACGGTGACCAACGCAGGCGTCGACGAGGTCCAGCGGCATCCTGGTCGTGGTGACCGTGTCTCTTCCCTCGCGGGCGGGGCTCACCAGTGGTGGGTGACCTCTCGGATCCAGGCGTTCGGCATCGTGTTGTGGTACCAGGACCTCGGGGAGAAGCGTGTAGGAGCAGCCCGCCCCATCCCTCCTCCTCCTCCGTCCTCCTCCTCCTCCTCCTCCTCCTCTCCTCCTCCTCCTCTCCCTCCTCCTCCTCCGCCGCCTCCGCCTTCCTCCTCCTCCTCCTCCTCCTCCTCCTCCTCCTCCTCCTCCTCCTCCTCCTCCTCCTCCTCCTCCTCCTCCTCCTCCTCCTCCTCCTCCTCCTCCTCCTCCCTCCTCCTCCTCCCTCCGCCACCTCCGCCTCCTCCTCCTCCGCCTCCACCTTCTCCTCATCCTCCTCCGCCTCCGCCTCCGCCTCCTCCCGCCCTCCCTCCCTCCCTCCCTCCCTCCTCTTCCCTCATCCCTGATCCTGGCCCTTCCCTCCCTGCACCCTCCCTCCATGCCGCTCTACTCGCCCCAGCTTCGTCGGCTCCCCCACGGGAGCGCACCCGACGAGGCCCTGGCTGGGGCGCTGCTCTCCGTGCCCGCCCCGCCGCCCTGCTGTTGACAGGCCGCCCTGCTGCTGGCAGGCCTTTCCGCCCTGCTCGCCCTCGAGGAGAAGGAGGAGGAGGAGGAGGAGGAGGAGGACGAGGACGAGGACGAGGACGAGGACGAGGACGAGGACGAGGACGAGTTGAAGGTGGAGGAGGGGGAGCGGGGAAGAAACAAAACTGTCCAATGTTGTGCAAGAGATTCGGCCTATGTGGCGCAGCGCAAGCATCCACATGTATTAGATACATATTGCGATTTTTTGTGTTACGGATGGAGGGCGGACCGGCTGCGATGCCTGACAGATTTTTATATTTGAGCGCACAGAAGCGAGGACTCGAGCCGCCTTGGCCGGCTGACGCGAACGGGTTGAAGCGGTCCCGGCCCCGGGGAGGAAACGATGCAAGCACAAGCTGGCCCCAAGTCCCCGTAAGGATGGCCTACCCAACCGACGGAGCCGCCGATGACAGTGGCCGCTGCTAGGGCCAGCCCTCGACATGATTCTGCTTGCCCAGGGCGCCCACTAGTTGTGAAAACGCAGGCTTGCGATAAGAAGTGCCCGAACTACGACTTGCGCGTGGTTCAGATGGCGCTGGAAAAAGGACCCGAGTATTTGGCCACACTCCGAAGGAGACCACTAAGCGACGGACGGCCGTGGAAACCAGATGCCTCCCTAGACAGCCCCACTGTAAACCCCAGAGGGCCCAATGGGGGTACAACTTAACTCGCGGCAACCCCGAACACCCGCTCCTCCTCCTCGTCATCTTCTTCCTCCTTACGTTATTCCTCGTATCCCTCCCTCTCCTATCCTCATCCTCATCCTCCATTCCCCTTTTTCCCTCATTCGTCCCCGCCAGAGGGCGAGCTCAAATTTATACCACTGAAGGCCCCGATCAAAAGATTTGTTCGGCGCGTGCGCGTGCGCGAGGAGTGTCTCTATCTCGGTTGCTCCAAACAGCCCAATTAGCCCAAGTATTCCGAAGCCAAAGCTGCGCGGATGTCTCGAGCGGCGGCGCACGATTTTGTAGGGTGTCTCGAGTGACCCGAATAGCCCAAGGAAAGCGTTGACTCACCTAGCCCAAGTAGCCCAGGTATCCACAGTTGTGAGGATGCCTCGAGCGGCGGCGCCAGAGTTGTTAGGATGTCTCGAGCGGCCCAAGTAGCCCCAGTGTAGGGTTCGACACAAGTAGCCCAAGTGGTCCGAATAATCCAAGTGGCCCGAGTAACCCAAGTAACCCGAGTATCCTAAGTAACCCCAACTGGCCTTGGCATCAGATTGAGCCGATGATGATGATGATGATGATGATGATGATGATGATGCACTTCGCATTTTGCACCGTACCCTCAATGCCCCCCCTGCGCCTGAGGCGGCACGTCAAGCCGCTGAAAGAAACGCCATGCAAAAGCGCCTCGCGTGAGGCACAAGAAGATTGAGGTCAGTGCAGCTGGCACGCGAGCGGGCGAACGCGAGCGAACCATTCAACCTTGCTGCACTGGCCTGCATCCGGGAGCCAATCGGAACCGAGCAGTCGGGCGAGGTCCACCTCCCATCGCCAGGCCTTGAACTTGCGGCCATGCGCCTGGGATCCGTGCTCGCGTTTCATTATCTGGAGCCAGACCATGCTGCGCCACTGTAGCAGATGGACAGGCACAAGCTGGGCGGGCACGGCGTCTGGCAGGGCGGCCCAGCGGGCTAGGTGTCCAGCCCAGGTCAGCCTGCGAAGATTCACGTCTAAGTCCCATGTCGCGCGGGACTGGAGAGCGGCAGGGGCGCGGCGCCATTGGCGGCGACAGAAGTCCTCCGGCGTCTCCTCCTTCCATATTTGCGCGCAAACCAGCTGAGATAACATTCTGCTGCGCGTGACTCGAAATAGATAGAGATCCTTGACCGCGGGGCACCACGATCCTGACCCGTAGAACAAGACAGGGTTGATTGCTCGCTCGAGCAGCTTCGCGGCCTGCTGCCAGCGGCAGGCGCGTCCAGGTGGAAACAGCTTGAGAGCGTAAAAGGCTCTCCAGGCGCGAGCTAACCTGCGCTGCGCGCCTTTCCAAGACCTTCCATCGAAGGTGAAAACAGAACCGACGCAAGGGAAACCCTCGGCACGAGGCGCGCGCGCCAGGACGCCGTTCTCGACCCTCAACTGATAGTCGCCGAACTCGTGGTCCAGCGCCGTCGCGCCCCAGGTCAAACCCGAGGGAGGTACGTACCAGCAGCGAGCTCGCAGGATGCGCCGCCAGGCCATCGTCACCTGGCGCAGCGACTCGGCCGCGCCCGCAAACAGCCAGAAGTTGTCGGCGCAGTGAAGTCCCGCCTCGCACAGTGTCGCCTCGCCTGGGAACTCGTAGCCCCAGCCGCGTGTCTAGCATTCGCCCAGGAACTCCTCCCCGGCATCCTCCAGCACGAGATCGAAGAGGATCGTCATGGGTGGATCTCCTTGTCGAATACCGCGGGTCCGAGGTACTGGTTGCGTCTGGATCGAGCCCATCTTGATCACCGCCAAGGCCTTCAATTCCCTCACGATGGCTCGGATCACGGGCCTTGGCACAGCCCTTCTTCTCAGTGTCTCTTCGACCGAGCGGTGCGAGACGCGATGGACTGCCGCCTCGACATCGTCGTCCACGATGAAGATGGGTCGGTTCCACTCGCGGGCCTTCTCCGCCAGCATGCGCACGCTGGAGATCACGCCCATCGCATGGTGGAACTTCCGATAGGCGCACTGCGGGCTCCCCAGGGTCAACTTGTTGGCACACGTCTTGATAGGCCAACCGAGTAGAGCTTCTCGAAGGTAGTCAGGAGCGTGATCGGCCTGTACCCCTTGAGCGCGTGCTTGGCTCCCTTCTTCTTCATGAGCTGGATGATGTGCTTCGACCAGGCTTGGCCCCGGCACCCCGCGGACGCGCCCCTCGAAGACGGCCGCGAGCAAAGCGAGGAAGCCCGAGTCGAGGGCCTGCAGCACTTCGGCGACCACCCCGCCCACGCCAGGTGCCTTCACGGCCTTCATGTCGCACAGAGCCCCGCGGGGCATCCCGGGCGAGAAGGGCGGGATATCGAGGGCATCCTCCGTCGCGAAGCGGGCGAAGTAGGCGGAGACCCCGACAGGCCCCCCCCGTCGCTGGCCCTGAAGGCGCTGCCGCAGTCGCGCCCCAGGAGCTCTTTGATCCGCAGCGGGTCGCCCTCGATCTCCCCCATCCGCGCTCATCAGCTGGTTGTGGATCGGGGCAGGCCGAGCTCGGCGAGGCGCTCGTGCCCGGGGATTGCCAGCCTCGTGGAGACCGCGCTGCACGGCCCTGTTCGCGGCCCATCTCTTCCTGCGGATCCTGATGATATCCTCGATGTAGATCGCGCGCTGCACGCGGTCGCGGGTGACCCGCCGACGCGCTTCTAACATCCGCAGCGTCTGCATGAGCTCGGGGACCTTCCTCGCAGGCAGGCCCCTGCCGCGGGCAGCGGCAGCCAGGTACACTGCGTCCGTCATGGAAGTAATCGGCGCTGGGTAGCGGTCGGCGCAGCAGGCGCCGTGGCCCCAGCGCTGGGAGCGGTTGTCGAGGCAGGTCCTGCCCTTCACAGGCGCACGACCTCCGTTCAAGATATAGCGCCTCCGGGTGCCAAGGGCGAACTCCAGCTTGATGGCCGAGTGGTCGGATTGCGCGCTGTCGGCGATCTCCTCGAGCGCGGTGCTGACTTTCCAGATGTCGCGAGCGGGTATCAGGACATAGTCGATCTGGGCTGGCGGGTGCTTGAAATCGCAGTGACAGGTGGGTCCGCTGGCCGCCGCAGCGAACGCGTTCGTCGCCGCCAGGTCGCGCTGCATGAGAAGCCTCGTCAAAATCTCGGCGCGACGCGTGCGCTGACCTAGTGGGAAGTCCGCAAGCCAGCGCTCCTCGCCCGCCTGCGGGGGGGGGGGGCACGGCCGTCTGCGCGCCCACGCCCACGATGGGGCACGCCCCAGGCGGTGCCATCATGATCAGGTCGGCGAGCTCATCCATGGAGTCCTCGCGCTGACTGAGGCAGCGCCCTGGAAAAAGGCGACTGCATACTATCCAATAATCCTCCTTGCGGATGCGAAGTAGGCGCGCCGCCGAGCGCCCCCATGGCAGCAAATCTCCTCGTGGAAAAGTCGAGCCCGAAAGCGTACCAGCAGCCCCAGTGGCTTTTGCCCCTCGACCCGCGGTGTGACCAGATAGAGGTCGCCCTCGCCGACCTCCAGCCTCGTGGTCTTGCCCCAGTAGCCGGCCTCCTGGAGGATGGCCACGTCGTAGTCGTGCTGCTCGCGCAGCGTCGCTGCAAAGTACTCGACATTGTGCTTCGCAACGCCCTGAGCGTTCTGGCTGATGAGCTTGAAGCACATTTGCTCCTCGGACTCCTCCAGAGCCCTCTCCTTGTCCGGTCATTGGCCCGCGTTGACCTTGGCCTGGAACTCGACCAGGCTGAGGTGCACGCCCGCGCGGGCGCTGATGTCGGCCGCGACGTGCTCCTTGAAGCTCATGAGACCCGCGGTCCTCACCATCTCGCCGAACCTGCGCTGCTTCCACCAGATGATGCCTCGAATGTAGTTCAGCTCGAGGTCCGCCGCCTGCACGCCCAGGTTGTCGGTTATCTCCTTCTTCGCACGTGATATCATCACAAACAGCCGAATTTATTCAGAGAGTTTCTCCACAAAGAACCAAAAGCGACGACCCAAGTGATGCGGCTGCGGCATAGTGATCTGCTTCCCTTTCATCGAACGTACCCAGGCCCACATGCGCCCCGAACTCGTGAAACGGACCTTCAGGAAACTGGCACGCTCGAGCGGGACGAACACCCCATCCTCTGTTTTGTCGGGAATGGCGTCGGTAAGCGCACGAGCTTCGTTCAGGATGGTGTCGCGGGGGGGGTCCCGATCCCAGCCGCCAATAGTCACACACATTTTGTCGCAAGCCCTCTTCGGCCCCGTCGCGGCCGGCTGCGCCGACGCGCTCTCGACCCCCGAGAAGCGTAGCGGATGCCCGACCGAGGAAGCCGCCGTGGATGAGGGAGCCGCCGAACGTCCCTCTCTTAAGTCCTTGATATCCTGCTCCATGTTGTTGAGGCGCCCCTCGTGTCTCTCGACGTCCCTACGTACATTGTCTATGGACGTCTTCACGTCCGCGAACTCTTTCGCCATCGGTTCCTTGATCTCGGAGCGCAGCATTTCCCAGAAGTGCATCATCATCGTGGGTCCATCCATGGCTGCCGGCACTGGTACTGGCTCGCGCGAGCGGCTGCGCGAGCCCATCGACAGCTAGCACTAGGAGGAAGAGTCGTGAAACAGATGGCAGCTGCGAGCCCCAGCCCATGCCGCCGCTTGAGCCAACAGGCAAAAAAATGAATGCTGGTGATGCTGATGATGATGATGCTGATGATGATGATGATGATGATGATGATGATGATGATGATGATGATGATGATGATGATGATGATGATGATGATGATGATGAGACTGATGATGATGAGACTGATGATGATGAGAAAGAATGGCGGCGCCTGAGTTGTGAAAATGACTCGAGCGACGGTGCCCGAGTTGTGAGGATGTCTCCATCGCAGGCGCCCAAGTTGTGAGGATGCCTCGAGCGGCGGTGTCCGAGTTGTGAGGATGCCCCGAGCGGCGACGCGCAGGTCGAGTCAGGTCTAGCGGAACATTACATTATGATGCGTGGCCGAGGTGGCACTCCAGCGCCCCAAGCGAGACGCCGCTTCGAGTCAACACGGTAGCGGAATCAAGCCGAATCAGACGAGGCGGAAAACGCCAGAAAAAAAGTCACACCGAGGCCCCTGGTAACTTTTTCTGGCCCAGGTACAGCGTTACCCCAAATAGCCCAAGTAGCCAAAGTTGCGAGGATGTCTCGAGCGGCGCCGTACGAGGTGTGAGGATGTCTCGAGCGGCCCAAGTAGCCCAAGTAGAGGGTTGACCCAAGTAGCCCGAGTAGCCAGAATTGTGAGGGTGTCCCGATCCTCGGCGCCAGAGTTGCGAGGATGTCTCGGGCGGCTCCAGCAGCCCAAGTAGAAGATTGATCCAAGTAGCCCAAGTAGCCCAAGTAGCTAAAGTTGTGAGGATGTCGCGAGCAGCGGCGCCAGAGTTGCGAGGATGTCTCGAGTGGCCCAAGCAGCCCAAGTAGAGAGCTGATTCAAGTAGCCCAAGTAGCCCATGTAGCCAAAGTTGTGAGGATGTCCCGAGCGGCGGCGTGCGAGTTTGAGAATGTCTCGAGCTGCCCAAGTAGCCCAAGTAGAGGATTGACCCAAGCAGACCAAGTAGCCCAAGTAGCCAAAGTTGTGAGGATGTCTCGAGCGGCGGCGCACGAGTTGTTAGGATGTCTCGAGTGACCCGAATAGCCCAAGGAGAGCGTTGACTCGCCTAGCCCAAGAAGCCCAAGTATTCATGTCTCGAGCGGCGGTGCCAGAGTTGTGAGGATGTCTCGAGTGGACCAAGTAGCCCAAGTAGAGAGTTTTACCCAAGTAGCCCAAGCCCAAGTAGCGCGGCGCCAGAGTTGTGAGAATGTCTTGGGCGGCTCCAGCAGCCCAAGTAGAGGATTGGCCCAAGTAGCCCAAGTAGCCCAAGAAGCTAAAGTTGTGAGGATGTCGCGAGCGGCGGCGCCAGAGTTCTGAGGATGTCTCGAGCGGCCCAAATAGCCCAAGTAGAGGGCTGACCCAAGTAGCCCAAGTAGCCCAAATAGCCCAAGTAGCCAGAGTTGCGAGGAGGTCTCGAGCGGCGGCGCACGAGTTGTGAGGATGTCTCGGGCAGACCAAGTAGCCCACGTAAAGAATTGGCCCAAGCAGCATAAGTAGCCCAAGTTGTGAGGATGTCTCGAGCGGCGCAAGTAGCCCAAGTAGAGGGATTGACCCATGTAGCCAAAGTAGCCCAAATAGCCCAAGCAGCCAGAGTTGTGAGGATGTCTCGAGCGGCCTAACCCAAGTAGCCCAAGTAGCCAGAGTTGCGAAGAGGTCTCAAGCGGCGGCGCACTAGTTGTGAGGATGTCTCGGGCAGACCAAGTAGCCCACGTAGAGAATTGGCCCAACTAGCCCAAGTGGCCCAAGTAGCCAAAGCTGTGAGGATGTCTCGAGCGGCAGCGCCAGAGTTGTGAGGATGTCTCCAGCGGCCCAAGTAGCCCAAGTAGAGGATTGGCCCAAGTAGCCCAAGTAGCCCGAGTAGCCCAAGTTGCGAGGATGTCTCGAGCAGCAGCGTTCGAGTTGTGAGACTGCCTCGAGCCACTTGGGCTACTTGGGTCAAACCCGTGGGCTACAACTTGGGCTACTTAGGCTACTTGGGTCAAACCCTCTACTTGGGCTTGAGCTACTTGGGCTACTTGGGTCAACCCACTTTCAAAACACGCCTAGCGCATGCAATGGAATACGTTGCGCAAGTGGCAGCTGTTCTTTTCACAAAGAACAAGCCCCCCGGCTACCCTGGCCCTTGGTACACTGACACAAATATGTCCCGATCTTGTGGTCTCTTTCAGAAACCACGACCCCCCTGGCTCCCCTGGCCCTGGCACACTGACACCAGGTGCCGTTCGATCGCAGATCCTCGTAGAACCCTCGCCTCCTCCTCCTCCTCCTACTCCGCCTCCGGCCGTGTCGTGTTCGTTATGTGTGTGTTGTCCTTCGTTGGTTGTGTGTTTCGTTTTTCCGCGCCCCGTCCTCGCTCTGCTCTGGCTGCGAAGCGAGATCGACACGAGAACGGCCCACGACATCGCCCAACAAAAAAGCACCGCTCCGCTCGATCCCCGGAGGAGGGACGGCGGCAGGCGGGACACTATCCTCCTCCTCCTCCTCCTCCTCCTCCTCCTCCTCCTCCTCCTCCTCCTCCTCCTCCTCCTCCTCCTCCTCCTCTCCTCCTCCTCCCTCCTCCTCCTCCTCCTCCTCCTCCTCCTCCTCCCTCCTCTCTCCTCCTCCTCCTCCCTCCTCCTCCTCCTCCTCCTCCTCCTCCTCCTCCTCCTCCTCCTCCTCCTCCTCCTCCTCCTCCTCCTCCTCCTCCTCCTCCCCCTCCTCCTCCTCTTCCTCCCCTTGAGGAGGCCCGTGGGACGGCGGCAGGCGGGAGGGAGGAGGCTCCCTTGGCACTTTTGGGGGTGGCGGGGAGGCGCGGGCGAGGCTCGGAGAGGAGGCGAGCAGCGCCACGCGCGCCGAGGCGCCGGCTGGCCCATCAGAAAGACGGCGAACACCAGCGGGAACATGGAGACTACCTCGGAGCGCGCATAGACACACCCAGACATGATCGCGTCGTTAAAAAAAAACTGGACGGCAGGTTTTTGGTCGTCTTCGGCCTCGGGGGGCCCTCGCCGGGCCTCGGAGCCGTCAAAAAACAACTCAGGATGAAAAACCGGCCCCGGGGAAAGGGTCTGGACTTCAGGGGACGCCGTCCTGAAAAAAACAGGACGTCGCATGACTGGGCATTCGCGGGCCACCAGCGCGGCACGCCACATTGGAGACGGAGGCGCTTACGCGCGGCCTCACGCGGCCAGCTTGCGCGCCACTATCGGCGAAAACAACCCCGTCTTATTGCGTCGCTCACCTTGGAGCGCACAGAGACATACTAGTACTATACAGTGCGGGCGCGGCCGCAAGAAACCCTCGCAAGAAGCCTGGCCCTGAAAACCCGCGCGCGAAATGCACCTGAGGGGAAAAACCTTGAGAACCCCGAAGGCAGCAGCCCCTTCAACGACCGCGGGAAGTCACCGCGCAGCGCGCGGAGCGCAGAAACCCAGGGTACCCTGACGAAAAGCACGTGATTTCTTGAAGCGCGCCCCCACTGTATGTCTAGAGGCCTCCTAGATGGGGTCCGAGCAAATGGGGCCGCAGGATCGCGCCACATCGGCGGTACATCGGCGATCTGTCGACGTTGCATCGGCGATGCATCGGCGACGTTGGCGATGCATCGGCGCCGTCGGCGTGGAGAAAATCGGGCTCCACGTCGCGCCCGGCGCGCCGCCGCCACCGTGCCGGGCGAGGCGGAGCCCCGAGGCCCCGGTCCGCAGAGCTGCTCGGGAAATCGCCCGGGATCGGCAGGCGCGCGCCGGCTCGCCGCCGACCTCGCGCGACGGCGGCCCTCCGACGTCGGCCGACCCGGGGCCGCCGCCGGCGTCCAGCCAGCGAAGTCCCCTCCTCCTCCTCCTCCTCCTCCTCCTCCTCCTCCTCCTCCTCCTCCTCCTCCTCCTCCTCCTCCTCCTCCTCCTCCTCCTCCTCCTCCTCCGCCTCCCTGTCCTCCTCCCTTGTACCCTTCCTTCTCCCTCGGAGGTTCGAGGCTCGAGGAGTTCCGGCGTGCTGGCTGGCTCTGGCCGCTCGGCGGCTCTTTTGCAGGCCTCGGGAGGCCTTCCTGCGGCCGCGCCTCGCCGGGAGGTGTCTGGGGGCGTCTGCACCGTCCCGAGGGGCCGCCCGAGGCCCGAGGCACGACCCGATGGAAAGCCACGGGGGGACCGGCTCCGGGGAGGAAGCATCGGCATGGCAGCGGCGATATATCGCCAGTACATCTAAGGGGGCCACATGTGAACCCTTCCCCTGCCCCCCACGATTTCCGAGGGGGAGGGGGGCGGTCGCTTCGTTCGGGAGCTCCCGAGCGAAGTGAACCCCACCCTCCCCCTCAGAAATCGTGGGGGGCAGGGGAAGGGTTCGCAGGTGGCCCCCTAACATCGGCGACGGGGCCCCCCAGCGGATCCGCACGCTCACGGGCGGGCGAGCTGCCGGCCCCTGCAGTCGGGCCTAGACCACGAGAACATCCTGCAAGTTACCAGCCTGGAACATATCGGGTACCCTCTCCAGGATGCACACAGAAACAGCCAACAAACGCGACGAGTACTAGGATAACATCTCCGAACCGATCTCGATCTTATGCCTCGGTGCGACGGATGCCGAAGGTGTAAGGGCGCAACGCGCGGATGCCCCCAGCGCACCTGCGGGTGGCCGACGGAGCACGGCCCCTGATGCTCGCACGGTCTCTCGCGACGCTGGCGGAAGGCCCCTAAATGATTTGTCTGTGCAGTAGGGGCCCGACCACAAGAAGCCTTCCACAAGAAACCCAACCCTGAGACCCCAGGACGTCCATTGATTTTTGGAGTGGGAACGTCGCGCTTGCCACCGCAAAAACCATCGAAGCCCAAGAAACCCAGAGCACTCTAGAGGCAAGCAGGGTGCTTCTTGGCATGGGCCCCCACTGTAAGAGCTCTATTGTATGTTATGAGAACCTGAGAAGTGCGGTACTGGATCTAGAGTCGGGCAGGCGGCGCTGTCTTCCGTTGTTTCCAGTGGTCTCCCGTTTGTCTCCCTATGCCTCTTCCTGGCCCTCGATCCCTATCCCCATCCCTGCTATCCGCATCATACTTCCCTATCCGCATCCCGATTCCAATCCGTATTCCAGCAGAGCCATATCCCTGAATCCCTAACCCAATATCCCTACCCATATCCGCATCCCTGTAGTAGTCGCATTGATTTTCGAATGAGTAAATGTGTTCCTAATTGTACTGGTAGTAGTCGCATTCGCAATCATCTATGAACCCGGCGCGGCCCCAATTAGGGGAAAGCTTCCTGTTGCATGGGCGCAGTGCTTGGCATTGCTTGGCAATGCTTGGTTTTGCTTGGCATTGTTTGGCATTGCTTGCCATTGCTTGCCATTGCTTGCCGTTGCTTGGAATTGCTTGGAACGGCCACGAAAAAGAATACGAGGCACCGGGGGCGGGGTACCCGAGGAATCCGAGGAACCTGGGCAACCCGAGGAACCTCGGGGAAACGGGCAGGGTAACAATAGGAGGCACCGAAGGGGGGGAACCTGAGGAACCCGAGGAATCCGCGGAACCTCCGAGAAACGGGCAAAGTAACAACAGGAGGCACCAACGTTTAACCAAGTACAAACCCTGAGGCAAGCCTAGCTGGGAAATAAAATCACAGACACATACATTAGCAGTAGTAGTAGTAGTACTAGTAGTAGTAGTAGTAGTAGTAGTAGTAGTAGTAGTAGTAGTAGTAGTAGTAGTAGTAGTAGTAGTAGTAGTAGTAGTGATAGTAGTAGTAGTAGTAGTAGTAGTAGTAGTAGTAGTAGTAGTAGTAGTAGTAATAGTATAGTAGTAGTAGTA
>CAUYUJ010017660.1:717500-802500 GCA_963575745.1 Prorocentrum cordatum | reverse complement strand
TCGCCGCCGAAGCATCCACGTGCTGCGGTGGGTCGCGGTGGCTCAGAGGTTTTCCCATGTCATTCGAGATCTGACAATAACCATGCCCAGCTCCAGGGTCGAATGCGGTAGCTCGTCACACGCGGACTACAGCCCCGTGCACCACCGCCGACTCCAGGAACGCGCAAGCCTACGCCGACGACCCCAGGAGGACGAACTGCAAGGAGGTCGCGCATGACGAGCCGAAGAAGTGGCCGAACCCAGACGCCGAGGCCTTCAGCTTCAGCGGCGAGCATCACTTCGAGAACCGCAACTGCGGCCACCCTTTATGGCCAGTACTTCTGGGGAAAACTGTCGGTCGAGCAAGGCGTCTGCGATGACGTGCTGTTGGGCTGCGCCGCCTTCCCTACCTTAAACCTAGACGCGGATTTCCCGATGTTCTAAGGCGACGACCATGCCGAGGAGGCCCCCGAGGAAGAAGGGAATCCGCCGACCCCTCGGCGTATGTGAAACGCTTTTCCGTTCGAGTCGTCGTCGTCGCCGTCGCCGTCGCCGTCGTCGTCGTCGTTGTCGTCGTCGCCGTTGCCGTCCGCCCCAACGAAAGTAAGGAACTAATCAGAAAGGCGGGGGAAGCGCGCCTGATGGCGCCCCTACGAGGAGTACAATGCCCAGCAAGGCAGTGGGGTGGAGAGGAGGCGGAGGTGAGAAGGGTCCACCAACTCCGACCTCTCCATCCCGAGCGCAGTTTTCTTCGCGCCGCAGGCCCCCGTGCCTGCCGGCAGGCGCGCGCCAGCGGAGGCTGGCTCTGGGCTCGCCGTCAGGAGCGAGCCCACGAGCCTGGGCGCGGGAAGAGCAGCTGGCCCCGCCGGCGGACACGGCTGCTCGAGGGCAGGCCGCCCGCCGATGCCGCGGGGAGGATCGCTCTGCTTCGGCAACGCCGCGCACGGCGCGCGAGCTCCCCCCTCCCCTTCGCCCCCTCTCAGACGAGTCCCCTGCTCCGCCGCTCCAGAGGCCAGGAGGGAAGAGGCTCCCCTCCCCCTCCCCCCCCCCCCTCCTCCTCCCCCTCCTCCTCCTCCTCCTCCTCCTCCTCCTCCTCCTCCTCCTCCTCCTCCTCCCCTCCTCCTCCTCCTCCTCCTCCTCCTCCTCCTCCTCCTCCTCCTCCTCCTCCTCCTCCTCCTCCTCCTCCTCCTCCTCCTCCTCCTCCTCCTCCTCCTCCTCCTCCTCCTCCTCCTCCTCCTCCTCCTCCTCCTCCTCCTCCTCCCTCCTCCTCCTCCTCCTCCTCCTCCTCCCCCTGGAGAGAAGGGGCGGGGGGGGGGGGGGCGGCGACGATCGCGCGGCGGGCGCCGAGGGCCACCAGCCGGAGAGACCCGGGAGACCCGACGCCCGAGCTCTCCCAGAAGCAGGAAGGGGTCGAGAGACCCCTGGCCTACGCCAGGAAGACGTTCAGCAGGGCCGGAAGGAACTGCTGCACGACCTGCTGCGAGTCATTGGCCAGCCGCGGGCGCGGAACGGCCCGGGAGCCTGCGGCAACCCGAGCCGCGCTCCGCAGGCTGGAGGCACCCGCCCGAAGCAGGTCGTGGCGCAGACCGCTGCCCGCGCCGCCGGCCGGAGCGAGGCAGCAGACGGGGCGAGCAGGGCCCAGAGCCACGACGGGCAGGGTGCCGCGAGGCCATCCTGCCCGAGCCACAGCCGCCGTGGGCGTACGGTTGGCTCCGGCGATGGCACAAGGCGGTCGGGGGTCACGGGGGGCGCTCCCGACCGAGCCTGAAGCCGCGCGGGGCGCGGCGAGAGTTCACCGAAGGACTCTGGCGCGCGGGCCGATGCCGCAGTAGGGGGCCGCATGCGAACCCTACCCCTGCCCCCCACGATTTCCGAGGGGGAGGGTGGGGGTTCACTTCGCTCGGGAGCTCCCGAGCGAAGTGAGCCCCGTCCTCCCCCTCAGAAGTCGTTTGGGGCAGGGGTAGGTCTCGCATGCGGCCCCCTGTGCAGGGAACCGCGGAGCGCGAGGAGAAGGGAGAGTAAGAGAGAGAGAGAGAGCATGAAAGAACGTCGTAGTCAAGTTGAGAAGAAGCCAATTCCCTTTCATCCCTTCCATGCAGGGTGTGGGTCCCCCGGGTAGACGGGGGGGGGTCCCGAGGGAGGTCCAGGGTCAGAATACCATCCCCCCAGGGAGTCCTGGAGCCCAAAAATGCCCCAAGACGGACCAAGAGTGCCCCAGGAGACCCCCAAGACGGTCCGCAAGGGCTCCGAATCGCCGAACGATCGGTCCAAGACGACCAAGATAGCCTCCAGGTATTCCCAAAGAGGCCTCCAAGACGCCCCAAGAGGCCTCCGAGCACTCCAACGAATGCCACACGAGACAAATGTCATTGATTATCCGATTGTTCTTGACAGGTTTGGGCGTTCTCGCCTTCTCGGCTTCCCGACGCTCCAAGACGGCCGAAGAGGCCCCCTAAGATCGCCCCAAGACGGCCCAAGAGGCCCCCCCAAGACGGCCCCCAGGGCGCCCCCAAGGGGCTCCCGAGAGGCCCCCAAGTGGCTCACAAAAGGCTCCAACCCTGCCCCCAAGAGGCCCCCAAGAGCGCTCCGACAAGACCCCAAGAAGCATCCCTGAGGAGTCCGACCCACGTCAGCGTCGTCGTCGCCGTCGCCACCGCCGCCGTCGTCGTCCCCCTTCAGGGTGGACGGCACCAGCATTAAGGCCAACAAAATAAGAAAGCAGAGGAGGCCAGGAAGGCGGGGGAGGCCGCCGAGGCCGTCGAGGCCGAGGAAAATGAGAAGGCAGTGGAGGAGGTCAAGCAGGTCACCGAGGCAAAGAAGAGTAAGAAGGCACAGGAGCCAGGAATGCAAAGGAGGCCAGGAAGGAAGACGAGGTCACGAATACCGCCGAGGCCAGGAAGGCACAGGCGCCAAGAAGGAAGAGGAGCCCGCCAAAGCAGGACGCCCAAGAAGCCTAAAAAGGTGAGGACAGACGAGGAAGCCAGGAAGCCGAGGAGGCCATGGAGAGCCACACGCAGAACACGCAGAGCTCCGAGGGCCACCAGCTGAGCTACGAGGGCCAACGACTGAACTACGAGGGCCACGAGCAGTGTTTCGAAGGCTGCCAGACGAGGTGCAAGGGCCAAAAGTAGAGCTACGAGGGCAACAACCAGAGCGTCGAGGGCCACCAGCTGAGCGGCAAGGGCCACAAGCAGAGACACTGGGAGCACCCGCTCAGCTTCGCGGGCACCAAGCAGAGACTCGAGGACCGCCAGCAGAGCCCCGAGGGACACAAGCAGAGCCACGAGGGCAACAAGCTGAACTACGAGGGCAACAAGCAAAGCTTCGGGAGCAGCTAGCTCGGCTACGAGAACCACCAGCAGAGCTAAGGGGTCCACCAGCTGAGCTACGAGGACCGCCTGCTGAACGACGAGAACGACAAGCAGAGCCTCGGGGCCACCAGTTCAGGCTCATGGACCACCAGCAGAGCTACGAGGGCAACAAGCAGAGCTTCGAGACCCCCCCGCTGAGCGACAAGGGCCACCGGCAGAGACATGGGGGCCACCGCCTACGTAGGGGAAGTCCAAAGGCCATGACGAGTGCACGGCTCTACGCATTCAGCGGTGAGACTGGCCAGCCTGAAACCAGACGCTTGCCACCCTTGGGGCCGCCGTTGGACCTCGGCAGCGTGTCCTCTGCCTCATTGTGCAAGCACTGTTCGGAGGCGTGCCCTCGGGGTCCTGGCGGAGTGGGGCCCCTCTACCTCCTCCCCTGGAGTGCTGTGCAGCTGGGCCCTGCGACCGGGCCCAAGCCAGCTACCGTCACGGCTAGAACCAGCAAGTGCGTTCCTGCTCTTCTTCCCTCCGCTCTCCCTCCGTGTGAATACCTCCTCCTCCTCCTCCTCGCCTCCTCCTCCTCCTCCTCCTCCTCCTCCCCCTCCTTCCCCTCCTCCTCCCCCTCTCCGGCATCGCCACTCGTCGGCGCACGATGGGCGCACGCAGTGGGCGACAACCGAGCCGCGCGAAGCGCGCCGCGCCCGGGTGGAGGGATCGCACGGCGGCGACGACCCTGAGATCTGACGCTTCGACAAAAAATGCAGCATTGCGAAAAATCAAGACTAAAGCCCTAGACCCCATCTGGCTGCGGCGTTTTGCGAGCCGACTCGATCGGTGATGGTCCCGGGGCCCGAAGCTGAGTGAAGAAGTCTGGTGTACACACACACAACAAAAAAAAAGAACGCTCGTACGTACCTCAGAACGTGACGACGACGGCGCTGACGACGACCACGGCTGCGACGGCGGCAGCGGCGGCGATCCGCGCGGACGCGGCCGCGGGAGAGGGGGGGGGCGCCTTGCCCATGGTCGGCAACCACTCGAGCAGCCATTTGTCGTGGACCTCCCTGGGGGACCTCGCGGGCCGCCCGAGGGGGGCCGCCGGAGGGGGGCCGCCCCGAGGAGGCCACCCAAAGGAGGCCCACCAAATCCACTCCCACTGCAGGGCCCTCCACGAGGGTCACTGCAGCACGCGTATGCTTGGCTGGCGATCGGCACTCGCATGGGAATGTCCGCTTTCGTATTCCTCCTCCGTCCAAGCATCCCGACAACCGCAGAAGAACCCGCCACTCCACGTCTAATATGGCTCACCGAAGGCGAGCCAAAAGGGCCGGAATAAAATGCCCCCAAATGTTAAAAGAGGAGGTGAAATGCGTGCGCTGGAAATGCGGCCAGGCGTCGTACCGAGCGCCTGTCTGGCGGTCAGCCCTCGAGTAAGGCTGTCCGCCCCCCCCCCCAAAAAAAGGCCTATGAATGAGACCTGCACGGGTGCGAAACAAAATATAGGATGTACTGTGCCCAGGTGGTCTTAGCAACTCCTGCGTCTTACATGGGCAAGCGTGGCGTTGGGTAAATATGATTTGTGACTGGGTGGCCAGCGCGCCCTCAACGAAGGCCTGATCATCCACCTCCACCAACCCACAACACCATCGTCTGGACCACCCGCCTATTCCACCGAGAACGCGAGGCTTCCACCGAGCGTAAAACGGCCGCCAGGACAATGGAGCTGACCAAAATGTGCGGTTCAGCCTTCTGCCAGGGTCCGATAGCGCGCTGCTGACGTAGGGCCAGCGGCGAATATTCGGCCTACAGGAGCTGAATGTGGACTCTACTCAGAACTGGCCATCGCCCGGACTTTTTTCGGTTTCGTGCGTGGTTTTTTCGCGAGATGATCAAGGATGTTCCTCGATGGTCCTCGCCAAAGGAAACATGCACACGTCCGAGCGATGCCAAGAGAACTTCCTCCACAGCCACCAACCTCTCACCACCACCGCAACCTCCTACCCAAAAAAAAACGCGTGCGGAAAATGGTGCCCTTCGGGGCCTTATTTGCGGAAGAGAGAACGAGAAGTTTCTAACACTGGTGCGAAAGATGATGGGCAGGATGTGCCCCCAAAGGGTCAGAATATGCTGGCGTGGCGCAACATTCATGTGCGTGCGTTTCCGCACCAGCTCTGGAGTGCAGGATGTAAGGCATCAGGCTCAATGAAAAATACAGCTGGTCGTGATGCCAAGGGGCCCCCAATAGGCTCCCAAGAGACCCCAAAACTCCTCCCCAGAGGCCCCAGAGAGCTATCCTAAGAAACCCCAAGAAGCATCCCTGAGGACTCGGACCCACGTCGGCGTCGTCGTCGTCGCCGCCAACGCCGCCGGCGTCGTCGACGTCCCCGATCAGGTTCGGCGGCACCGGCCGTAAGGCCTTCGCAATACAGTTGGTCGTGATGCCAGTGCAATGCGTCAAGCATTCGCTGAAAGGCTCTTCAGCGTGTTCTCCAGCGCTGCACGAGATACTGCAAACCAAATTGATACGATCACTTCTGTAGTCTTGAATCGTACCCACTTTGTCGGGGTATCAAGTGTGTAAAACTTGCGAGACCTCGTCAACATCATCACACAAAAATAACCTATGCTACGAGCAGGTCTGTGTGGGGCGGCTGCGGTGACAGCAACACCTGTAAAAATTACAGGATATGTGGTGCCTCAAGAAATGTGTGTCTGGATCATCGGTTCCCTCTGATGCTCGTGCATCCGCCGCTTGCAAAGCTGCCAAAACAAGGATAGTTGGATCAACTGCGCGCCCCTAGCCTCTTCTGATGCCGCCGAGGTCGTTGCTCATGCTGTCTGGAGGAGCAGTGCTCTTCGAAGCTTCTGAAACATGATTAGTTTCTCGCTGGCTTGCCGATTCAAAACAGCCAGACAAATCAAACCCCTGTGGCATACCTGGCGCGACGTCGTTTATCACATCCGACTTGTCTGCAGTGTTGAGATCGCTTGGTTTGGGAACCAGCGCTTCTAAAACATCACCAGCAGTCAACCAGCCAAAATCGAAGTATTGAACACTTGTGCTGACAGTTATGTGGGATGGCATAGGGAATGAACTACGACATCAATGCATTGTGCCACAAGCATCACCCATACGATGCTCAACTTCGACATGTACGAGACGTGACGATTTGTCTGACGACGGCGATACGACGCCGACGTTAGGGACGATACCGGACAGAACAAGCTTGGTGGACGGTACAAGCTCATGAGCGTTGACATTCATGGGATAATGCAGAAAACACTGGTGAGACTGCAATTGCTGCGAACCAGGGCGCAACGTTATTGAACTTCGCATGTTCCAAAAACATATGTAGAGCATTGATGGCGCTATGAGATCTTAAAACTTGCCTGCGTGTATAACGGGCTCGCCGCCATTTTGCCCTGCTGTGAGCCAAAACGATTGATAACGTTGGAGATGCTGATGCGTATGGTGCAAAATGTCGCCCTCCATGTGATCTGAAATGGATTGAACACAAAATGGCAACAATGAGTGCAAAGCGAGGTCATCCTGCAGATCGATTGGTGCGACCCAATCGATCAACGAATGTCTTCGGTTGATCGCGGGCCGCCCTTAGCCCACCTGAGGGCAGGGCGCCTCGCCACGCCCTAGGCCGAAAGTCTCCTCCTCTTCCCTCCTCCTTCTCCTCCTCCTCCTTCTCCTCCTCCTCCTCCTCCTCCTCCTCCCTCCTCCTCCTGCCGTCATCTCCATCCTCCTGCTCCTCCCTCCTCCTCCTCCTGTTCCTCATCCTCCTCCCCGTGCGATGGTTCTCTTCTCCCCCTTCCCCCTCCCCCTCCTCCTCCTCTTCCTCCTCCTCCTCCTCCTCCTCCTCCTCCTCCTCCTCCTCCTCCTCATTGTCATCCTCTTCCTCTCCTTCCTCCTGTTCGCCCTCGTCCCACTCCCCCTCCTGATCCCTCCTCCCCATTATCCTCATGCTGGTGCACCTCCTCCTCCTCCTCCTCCTCCTCCTCCTCCTCCTCCTCCTCCTCCCCCTCCTCAACGTCCACGCCCTCCTTGTCATCCACCTCCGCCATCCAAGATGATGGACCCATGGTATGCCCTTGTTTGCGTGGCGCCCTTGGTGGTGTGGTGAGGGCTTTACAGAATGCAAGCAGCACTCGTCGCACGCTGGAGGCCTGGAAGCTCGCGATTGCCTGCTTCTCTCGACGGGCCCAACAAACATCAGATCCCTCCTCCTCCTCCTCCTCCTCATCATCATCCTCCTCCCTCCCCGCCACCCCCATCCGACCACGTAACTTTCCTCCTCATTGTCCTCCTCCTCCTCCGACGACGACGGCGACGACGACGAAGACTGCAACGATTTCGACGGCGGCGGCGGCGGACGATGGAACGCCGTTGGGGAGCTGGAAGTCGGCGTCGATGTCGAAGACCGACTCCTGGCACCCGGCAAAGCCGAGGGTGGCCAGGCACGGTCGCCGACGCTACAGGGCAGTTTTTAATACATGGGATGAGTTTTTATACTGGATCTTTAATACATGATTAGTGTATGTATACATTCGTGCATGAACTCATCGTTGTTGTTAGTACTAAATCCCTGCATGTTTAACACATGATCCGCACGCGGAGCATGTATTCAAAACGGCACTGTACCCTAAAAGGACAACGACGACGAGGATGAGGACGAGGAAGAGGGGGAGGAAAAATAGCAGAAAGGCAGAAAGGGGGAGTATGGAGCATGAACTGGCCTGCCACCAAGGCGGCAGGTCCCAGTGGAAGGAGCACGGGGAGGAAGACACGAAAGAGGAGGGGGCGGAGGAGGAGGAGGAGGAGGAGGAGGAGGGGCAAGAGCACGAGGGTAGGAGGGCGCAGTGGGCGAAGGGAGGGGAGGGAGGAGGGCGAGGAGGAGAAAGGCCCGTCCCGGGCCCGTGCTGATGCGCTCGCTGACTGTCCTGGCGTAGACCGCTGCCCATGAACAAGGTAACTCTGGCTTGAAGGCTTTGGCCACGGCATTGGCCTTCCCCGGAGGCCCAGGAACCATATGCAGTCCAAGAATACAGGAGGAAGCGATCACGATAAACATCCCGGCGAAGGACCCAACCATATGTAGTTGTGAGTAACGGAGTTGTCAACAGCATCTTCGGTTGAGCACGCCATGGGCCACGAAACGTGTGAAGGGTGCGCCGAAATGGGGGTGGAACTGCACGCGGACCCTGCCGCTGGGGCCTTCCATGGAGCACCCTAGGGGGCCACGCAGCGAGGGCATGCGGAGGGCAAAGGCAAGGCATTGGAGCAGGGAGGAGCGAGAGGAGGGGGGGAGGAGAGGAGAGGAGGGGGGGGGCGCGGGGCGCCGTCTCTTCGCTACGAGGGCCCTCCACCACAGGATGGTTCGGAAAAATAATCTCCTTTTTGAACGGCGGTGGACCTCCACCTCGACGATGACGACGACGACGACGACGACGACGACGACGACGATGACGATGACGATGACGATGCCGATGCCGATGACGATGACAATGCCATCGCCATCGTTATCGTCACCGGCATCATGATCACCCTCCGCCTCATCCGCCTCCTCCTCCACCCGTTGTCCTTGTAAGCAACTCCTCCCTGTCGCACCCCCAGACGTATCGGTGGGGCGGGCCAGGCGTTTCGCCTGGACTTCTTCACCATGTACGATCCTGAAGCTTGAACGCTGCAACAAGTCCACTGGCGGAAGGCGGGTGTGGTTTCAAAATGTGGCTCTTGCCTTAGCGCCGTGCACATTCGTCTTAAAAGTTTGCAACAGCTTCACGGATTGAAGGCGGGCGGTGTTCAAAATGTGGCTCTCGCCTCGGCGCTGCGCACATTCGTTTTGAAAGTTTGCAACCGATCGGGTCAGCAAAATGTGGTGTTCGCCTTGGCGCCACGTATATGGTTTCTGCAAGTCCCCAACCGTTTCAAAGATTAAGGACTTTTCTTGTTCAAACTATGAGTATCGCCTTAGCGACGCGCACACTTGAATTGAACACTTACAACTGTTTGAAGGATTCGCATGGTCGAAGTCAGTGGAATAGTGTCTTGGCAAGACTTCGGATTGCCGGGGCGCAAAAGTCAGTTTGACTCGCGGCGTTGAAGTCTCAAGAATTGCGTTCTGGCGCGACTCAGGATTGTTAGGATACAGCAGTAATGTTGGCTCGCGACGCTGAAGTCCCAGGAATCGAACTTTGGCGCGATTGGGATTTATCAGACGGTTGCCTTCTAATGGGGCATTTCCTTTAATATTCCCCAGCTCTTGTAGCGCCATATGAAGAGGAAGCTTGAACAGAGGGCGTATTCCGACATCGTTGGGGTGCCTTGGGTTGACACTGGTCATCTAGCTCATCCTATGTCCTCCTCCATCTCCTCCTCCTCCTCCTCCTCCTCCTCCTCCTCCTCCTCCTCCTCCTCCTCCTCCTCCTCCTCCTCCTCCTCCTCCTCTTCCTCCTCCTCCTCCTCCTCCTCCTCCTCCTCCTCCGCCTCCCTCCTCCTCCGCCTCCGCCTCCGCCTCCTCCGCCTCCTCCTCCTCCGCCTCCTCCTCCTCCTCCTCTCCGCCTCCTCCTCCTCCTCCTCCTCCTCCTCCTCCTCCTCCTCCTCCTCCTCCTCCTCCTCCTCCTCCTCCTCCTCCTCCTCCTCCTCCCTCCTCCGCCTCCGCCTCCTCCTCCTCCTCCCCTCCTCCTCCTCCTCCTCCCCTCCTCCTCCTCCGCCTCCTCCTCCTCCCTCCTCCTCCTCCTCCTCCTCCTCCTCCTCCTCCTCCTCCTCCTCCTCCTCCTCCTCCTCCTCCTCCTCCTCCTCCTCCTCCTCCTCCTCCTCCCCTCCCTCCTCGTGTTCCTCCTCCTCGTCTTCCTCCTCGCTTTCCTCCTCCCCTTCCTCCTCCCCTCCTCCTCCTCCTCCTCCTCCCCCTTTTCCTTCATTCCTTTTCCTTAAAAATAATTTGTCCTTGTCGCACCCCGTGGCCCGTTTTTGGGGCTGGCCAGGCGTTTCGCCTGAGACTTCGTCACCACGTACGAACCTTCAGCTTACAGAGTGACAACAGCTCCACAGATGGAGAGTGGGTGATTTTCAAAATGTGGTTCTCGCCTTAGCGCCGCACACATTCATTTCAAACATGTGCAGAAGAGTTTTGCGGATTGAGGGCAGGTCGTTTTCAAAATGTGGCTCTCGCTGTTGCGCCGCGCACATTCATTTCAAAAATGTGCAAGACGCTTACGGATTGAGGGCGGGTGGTTTTCAAAATGTGGCTCCCGCCTTAGCACCGCGCACATTCGTTGTGAGAATGTGCAAGAGTCTCGGATTCCAATGATCAGCGTACCAGAAATTGTGCTCTGGAGAGATTTAGGATTATGAGGGTCAAACGGTTACGTTGATTCGCGGCGTTGCAGTCCCAGGAATGGCGTTCTGACACGATTCAGGATCGTCAAGACGCAACAGTCAGGTTGATCCACGGCGTTGGAGTCCCGGGAATGATGCTTTGGCATGCTTGAAGATCTTCAAACGGTTGTCTTCCAACGAGGCAGTTCCCAGTGGATATGAACCGTTGTAGGGGCCAATGAAGAGGAAGCTTGGAGGGAGGATTTATTCCAACATCGTTGATGACTCTTGGTTTTACACTGGTCCTCCTCCTCCTCCTCCTCCACCCTCCTCATCCTCCCTCCCTCCCTCCCTCCCTGCATCGCTCCCTCGCTCCCTCGTTCCCTCCCTCCCCCCCCCTCCCTCCCTCCCTCCCTCCACCTCCTGGATTTACTATGACCCCACTCCCCCTCATCCGAGGAAGAGGAGGGGGCAACAGGCGGCCGAGGGACCAGAAGAAACTCACGAAGCCTCGCAGGCCCGGAAGGCCAGCACACTGCGCCGCTCCAGCGAGCGCTGGTGCCGGCACACGGCGGCCGACTGCAGATCAGAGGGCGGGTGCTGACCCTTTCGGCAATCCGAGCAATGAACGTGAACGCCATGCCCTCGCCTGCAGAAGCCCCTGTCGTACGGGGAAGGCGGCGCACAAAGGAAACCACCAGTGACCGGCGCGCCGGCGATCACACGATGGCTGGAGGCCCCGGCGTCTGACACCATGACAGAAAACGCAACACCGTGAAAAGCTACCAACCGAACTCTCGAACCCGTCTTCGGGCGGTGCGCTGCTCATCGGGGAGGAGGATCGCGGATCGAGGAACGAGGAGAAATATCGAGAAGAACGAGGATCGAGAATCGAGAATGAGGATCAACGAGGAGGAACGAGGATCGGAGAAGATCGAGGACAAAAACCTATGATCGAGTATCACGCAGGACGAAACGAAACCCAAGATGTAACAACCATGCTGCAATACACCTTCCCGTCCGAAGTCCCCTCCTGAATAGTCCTTACAAGAACTCTTCTTCACTATGCGAAGTGCACCGCATGAAAGACGTGCACCCCATGAACCAGCAATTCAGGCGGGAACTCTGGATTGACAGAAAATTTGCAAATCTTCCTTTGATCTGTGAGGAATGCGGCTAGGTGAGGCCAAGAGAAATAACCAACGACAATCCCATTTTTTAGAAAAACAACCACCCTCCATTCCGTGTCGCTGTTGCCCACCTTCAATCTTCTAGTCATACAGCCTAACGACGTCTCGACGGAGATGACCACGTAAAACAAACAAAACAAAACAAAACAAACAAACAAAAAAACAACAAAAAAAAAAAAACAAAAAAAACGAAACCCATCCGTGAAACTGCCCCGCATGCTCAAGCATATGAAAAAGGGCCTGCCTCCATCCATGTAAATATTGGATGGCTGACACACGATTGTGCGCAGCGCAGAGGCGACAACCCCATTTTGATATAAGCACCCGACCCCAATGCGCGTAACCATTGGATTATCCGCAACAATAAACTGCGCACGGCGCCAAAACGAGATCTCTATTTTGAAAAGAAGCCACCCTCCACCCATGTAGCTGCTGTACCTGTTGAAGCTCGTGGCCATGTATGTTAGACTGGTTGAAGCTCGTAGCTCGTTGAAAAGGACTCGCCCCCCATACGCATAGATATTGGATTGAGAAGAAGGCCACAGCACGTCGCCGAGGCGAGAACCCCACTTCCAAAGGGAGCTACCCTTCACCCTTGTGACTGTTGCACATGTTGACGGTCCTGGTAATGAATGTTGAGGAAGCCTCAGAAGGAGCACCCCGCTCTGCAAAACTAGGGGAAAAAAAGTGGCATAAACATAAAAACTCGGAGGTCCACGCGGATTTCTCGGATCGGCGCTGGACCCCCCTCCCTGGCGCGCGGAGCGCGCCAGGGGCGGCGCCGGAGGTGCCGCCGGGGGGGCCCCAGCGCCGATCCGAGAAATCCGCGCGGACCTCCGAGTTTTTATGTTCATGCCACTTTTTGTTCCCCTAAATGGCCCCGCTCTCCCCCCCACTGCCCATATTTTTACATATTTTCCTAGAAGTCGACGATGAATTGTTGTCTGTGTGTTTCCTTCCCTCCTGAGTCGAGGAAGCCTCCAGAGGAGAACCCCGCCCTGCAAAACCCCCGCCCTCCGCCCGTGCCGCTTCTGAGAATGCCTGCGAGAAGTGCAAGAAGAGTCCGAACCGAACTGGTAACCGTGAACCGGCGGCTCCTGCAACCGAACCGCCCGAACCGGAGAAACCCTGAAACCGGACCCTGCAAAACCCCCGAACCTGAGAATGGCGAGAAGTGCAAGAAGAGTCCGAACCGAACTGGTAACCGTGAACCGGCGGCTCCTGCAACCGAACCGCCCGAACCGGAGCCCGAACCGGACCGGCTGAAACCGGACCGGGCGGTTCGAACCGAACCGGCCGGTCGAAACCGGCCCGAACGGCAAGCCCGAACCGGGTGGAACCGAACCGGGCCCCGGGACTCCCCACCGGCCCAAGAAAGCCCCCAGAAGAGCCCCGGTGCCGGCACCGACCCCCCCCCCCGGTGGCCGGCACCCCCCCCCCCGGCGCCGGCACCCCCCCCCCTGCCGGCACCCCCTCCCGGTGCCGGCACCCCCCCCCACCCCCGCGGCCCCTGCCGGCACCCCCCCCCCCCGGTGCCGGCACCCCCCCCCCCCCCGTTCCGTTGCGGCCCCCCCCCCCCCCGGTGCCGGCCCCCCCCCCCCTGTGCCGGCCCCCCCCCCCCCCGGTGCCGGCCCCCCCCCCGGTGCCGGCCCCCCCCCCCGGTGCTGCACCCCCCCCCCGGCGCCGGCCCCCCCCCCCCCCCCCGGTGCCGGCCCCCCCCCCCGCGCCCCCCCCCCCCCCCCGGTGCCGGCACCCCCCTCGGGGGTGCAGCAGGGCGCGGGGGAGGGGAGGCGAGGACCCCCTCCTCCCTCCTCCTCCTCCTCCTCCTCCTCCTCCTCCTCCTCCTCCTCCTCCCTCCTCCTCCAGGCGGCAATTGCAGCTCCAGGCGGCCGAACCCCGCCCTCCTCTCCGGGCCCCCGGAGGCCCGCGTTTTCCGGCCCCGGGGCCGCGGAGACGAGGGGAAGAGCGGCATGAGGGAAGGGGCCGAGAGGTCCGGGGGCGCCCGACGACGACGACGACGGCGGCGACGACGACGACGACGACGGCGGCGACGACGACGACGACGACGACGACGACGACGACGACGACGGCGACGACGACTGCAGCGAGGCACCTCGCCGGGCGCGGAGCCGATGGGCGCGCGAGCCTCCTCGCTCCGCGCTCCTGGCACCTCGCTCCTCGCCCACCTCCTAAACCTCCTCCTCCTCCTCCTCCTCCTCCTCCTAACTCCTCCTCCTCCTCTCCTCCTCCTCCTCCTCACTCCTCCTCCTCCTCCTCCTCCTCGAACCTCCTCCTCCTCCTCCTCCTCCTCCTCCTCTCCTCCTCCTCCTCCTCCTCCTCCTCCTCCTCCTCCTCCTCCTCCTCCTCCTCCTCCTCCTCCCCTCCTCCTCCTCCTCCTCCTCCTCCTCCTCCTCCTCCTCCTCCTCCTCCTCCTCCTCCTCCTCCTCCTCCTCCTCCTCCTCCTCCTCCCTCCTCCTCCTCCTCCTCCTCCTCTCTCCTCCTCCTCCTCACTCCTCCTCCTCCTTCTCCTCCTCCGGCCCAAAACCGGCCCCCCCAAAACCGGACCGTCCCGCGACCGCCGAACCGAACCGGCATAACCGACCCGGACTGGCAAAACCGGACCGACCAAAACCGGACCGGCGCCGAAATCGAACCGCTGCAACCGAACCGGTCCGCCGCCGAACCGGCCCGAACCGGCCCGAACCGGCCCGAACCGGACACTTCCTGGAGAAGAGAGGCGCGCGCGCGCGGCGCCCAGGACGAGAGCCCTCCGGCTGGAACACAGGACGTCGCCCTCCCTCCGTGGAGCTGCCTGGCCCTGCCCGCGGCGAGCCGAGGGCGGCGCCACGACGAGAGCACCACTCCGAGACTGCCCGAGCGGCCCGCCCCTGCGCCCGCCGAGGTCCGCCCGCCCGCCCCGCCCGCTCGGGGCTCTCGCCCGCCCGAGATCCGCCCGCCCGAGGTCCGCCCGCCACCCGCCTGCTGCGCGCTGCCTGCTGCGCCCTCCCGCCCGCTCGAGGTCCGCCCGCTCCGCCCGCCTGCCCGGCTGGCTCCGCCCGTCCGCGCGCCTGGGCGCCCTCCCGCCGCTGCGCGCTGCGCCGCCGCCCGGCCCCGCCCGCGAGGCCCCGCCCGCCCGGGCCGCCGTCCGTCCGAGGAGCCGAGCCCCGAAGCAGAGGCGAGGCGACCTGTGTCCGCGGAGGCGTTGGAAGCTCCCGAGGTCGCGACGGACGAAACGCCCCTTCCACCCTCACGCCTGTTGCTGCGACAACGAAGAGCGACTCCCCAATCAGTAGTACTAATGGGGACCTAGCGGATGCCGAAAGACTCGGCAAAACTGCCAGGAAAATTTCGGTGGGCGCCAGGTTCCTGGCTTCCCGGTGCCGGAATCCGGCGAAAATGCTGGGCCGATTTCGGTGGGCGGCCAGGTTCCTGGGATCTCGGTTCCGGGTTCCTGGCTAAGCCGATTTCGGACCGAGTTCCCGCATTCCCGTTTCGGGGTTCCCAGCACTGTAAAGTTCCCGAGGTTCTCGGATTTGCGGCCAAGTGCCCAGGTCTGTGTGACCGCGGTCAGAATGAGAGTAGATAGTAGAATAGAGGGTTCATATCAGAGGGCAATCATTGCTCGGACTATGTATGAGCATGAAGTAGGAGAGCGCTGAAAGTAAATTGTGTCTACACCTGCCTCCGAAGGTGAAGTAGAAAGGAAAAACACTCGCCTCTTGAAATCAGCCGACCTTGTCGGCACGTGTCAGGGGGAATTGTGGGTCCGTCGTCCCTGGGTGTTCCTCAGAGACGATCGCTCACTTTATTCCCAACCCTCCTGTGTAAGGTTCTCGTTTTGAATAGAGCAAAGTGGTATGCGCTCCTTGTCCTTCTCCTCCCCTCCTCTTTTTCCCCCACCCTTTTGTTGGGTTATCGTTTTGAGTAAAGCACTGTGGTATCCACTCCTTCTCCTTCTCCTTATCCTCCCCCCTCTTCCTTCCTCCTCCTGCGCTGGTCCCTGGGTGGCTGCGAGCTGCGCAACTGTGGCCACTACCGTGGGCCCCCGGCAGACACGGTAGAGGTGAGGGAGTACGCGCATCCAGCCGAGACCTCGCGGCTCCCTGGGTGGCCGCGAACTCCGCAACCAGCGCCACTTTCGTGGGCTCCTGGGAGACACGGCGGAATAAAGGAGTACGCGCATCCAGCCGAGACCTCGCGGCTCCCTGGGTGGCCGCGAACTGCACCGGCGATGCGGCGCGATCCTCCGACCCCATCTGCTCGGACCCCATCTGGGAAGCTCACAGTGGGAGCTCGACCACGAGCAACCGTCCCCCTGGAAATCCAACCCTCCGACCCCAGGACGTGCGTTGATGCCTGGCGTGGGAGCGTCGCGCTCTCCATTTCAAAGCCAGCGGCACCCCACAAGCCCAGGGCACCCTGGAGGCCAGAATCGGACGTTGGCAGAACTGGGTTTTTTTGTGGAACCTGGTTTAGTGATTGTACCGGGGGCGCCCCCCGACCCATTTCCACTAACCGGAACTGCCGTCACCCGAAACACACCAGTTACGGCAAACCTGGTTTAGTGAATCTGGCCAATTGAAGGGCCCCAGGGCCCCACCACTAATCGGGTCCCATTACCCCGGGGCCCTGGCCATACCCGACAGAGGGGCGTCTCTTGGCATGGGTCTCCACTGCTAGGAGCCTGCACGGAGCCGAGAGCCGAGAGCGCTCTCGGGAGCGCGGCGGCGGCGGCCGAGAGCCCTGCCGCACTCGGGGCACGTCGGCGGCGGCGGCCGCCGAGGCGGGGCAGGGTCCCGAGGGCAAGGAGCGGGCGGAGGCCCACGGCCACGGCGAGCCTCGGCCACGAGTGGGTCCCACGACGTGAGCCCGAGGGACGACCCGACAGCCTGGGCCCCTCCCAGGCTTCACTCGGGCGCGCCCCCAAGTCGAAGCGGGGGGCGCGCCCCTCCCAGGCTTCATCTGGGGGCTTCAGTCGGGCGCTCCCAGATGAACAACATCCCTGCTGCTCAAAACTGACCTAGAACTTAGTCGAAAGGTCGTCCCCAGGCTATCTTTTTGACTATCGTGGAATACTCCCCCTGTAGAATAGCAGGCCCGACTTCAGTCTTGACCGTGCACAGGCCCCAAGAGGTCGAGCCCTCGAGGCCCCAACAGGTCGAGCCCCAAAAGAGTTGTTGAGGCCTTCCTCCCTGATCCTCGTCGTTGTCCTCTCCTTCATCATCTTCTGCCCTGCTCCTCCTCGTCTTACGTCGGGCCTGTCCCCCATACAGGGAGATTTTGGAGGAGAAATGGCCATGTTTTGACATTTTTTGAATATTCCTCCTGTAGAGGGACAGGCCCGACTTAATCCTCGTCCTTGTCTTCTCTTCAGGGGACGAGGACAGAAGATGAGGACGAGGAGGAGCAGGACACGGAGCCGCAGGAGCGGCCACGGACACCGCCGCTCGGGGCAGGCGGCAGCTGCGGCGGGCAGGCCCGCCGCTCCACGAACTGGTACATGAGGTCGTCGATGCTGTTGACGAAGACGATCGCCATGGAGGAGTACAGGATGTCCGGGACAGCCTCCCCTCCTCCTCCTCCTCCTCCTCCTCCTCCTCCTCCTCCTCCTCCTCTCCTCCTCCTCCTCCTCCTCCTCCTCCTCCTCCTCCTCCTCCTCCTCCTCCTCTCCTCCTCCTCCTCCTCCTCCTCCTCCCCCGCCTCATCCTCCCCCTCCTCCCCCGCCTCCTCCTCCTCCTCCTCCCAGGTGGCGTTTCTCGGCGCCCCCATCCAGCGCCCTAGAGGCGCAAATATGTGCCTCGAAGAGAGCGCCAGGCAGCGGGGCCGAGGCCCGCTGCGCTGCAGCAGACAGACTTCGTCCCCCCCCTCCCCAAAAAATCCGCTGGAGGGGCGGGGGGCGGGCAGGCGGGATGGGCGCGGGGCGGGGAGAGGAAGGGAAGGGGGCGCGGGGGCGGGCGGGGCGAGGCGGTGGGAGGCGAGGGGGGGGGGAGAGCAGGGCTGAACCCCGACGCTGATTTTTGTTGTGTTCGCGTTTTGATGCTCATGTTGCTCGACCTGTTTCCCGGTACCTCCCTGCCAAAACGAATAACAAGACACAGCCGAGGTCCAGCAAAGCAGCGCTCAGATCCAGCCCTGGTGGAGAGGCCGAAGGTGAGGAGGGCGAGGGGGCCCCCCTCTCGCCCGATCCGACCGGGGGGAGAGAAAAGACCAGGGGCGGCTGAGAGAGGGGCGTCCCCTGAGAGACGGGGATTCGCAAACCATGGCCCGAGGCACGTGCACGGCCCAGGGGGGCCAGAGGGAGTGCCGAAAGAAGAGGAGGGGGCCATGATATCCAGGGAGGCATCACTGAAGGGGCCCTGGGACACACAAATAAATGCACACCAATAAAAATATTCCCCATGTCTTCCCATAGTTTCGGGGTTTCTGTCTTCCCCCCCACTGGGGAATCGACGATCAATATTTTCCCATAGTTTCCCATATTTCTGGGGAGTCGACGATTAATTGTGTCTGTGTGTTTTTTTCTCCTCTTGAATGATATCCAGGGAGGCATCATGGCCCCAGGCATGGTGGCAGCCCCCCTGCAGCCACCGTGCTGCAATACTACCATGAGGACTGCGGAAGGCGGAACGAGGCGGCTTTTCTCTGGCCACGGGCGAGCCTCGGCCTCGAACAGGCCCCCCGGCCCCGGATCTGCGGCACGATCCCCGCAGACCCGAGCCCCTCCCTCGGCTAGGCGTAAGAGTGACCCTGGGTAAAAGTGACCTTTGGTGCGCAGCTTTTTGGGGCGCGAGGGAGCCAAACCCAAGGGCGCGGGCCGCTTAAATCGCATCACGCTCGGCGATCGGGGGGAGCCCGATGAGCCCGCACCAAAGGTCACTCTGGCGAAAGGTCACTCTTACGTGTAGTCGACTCCCGAGCCCAAGGCGGTCCCTACTTCACTTCGACGTCTTGCCTGTGGTCGTCACCACCCCTCGGCCGGCCCAGGCGAGAGGGAAGAGGGCCGCCCCAGGACCCTCGCCATCGCTCGGACGTCCACTCTCTGTGTGTTTGTTCGGTTTCGTGCGTGGCTTTCTCGCCCAATGATCAAGGATGCTCCTCGATGGCCCTCGCCTAAGAAAAAATATGCACAAGTCCGAGCGATGCCAAGAGGAGGAGCCGGGCCGTCCGAAGTGAGCGGCCGCCATGCCGCGCCGAGGGCGGGGGGTGGGGGGCCGCCTGGCCATCGGCCGCGGCCGTCCATCGGGTGGGGGGGGGGGCGCGGGAGCTTCCTGGCGGGCAGCGATACGAGGGGGCTGGTTCAGGGAGGGACGAAGTGTGGCGGCGCGCAGAGAGGGGTAGGGGGAGGGGGGAAGGCTTCTTAGAAGGGGGCTGCTTATGGAAGGCGCCGGCCTTCCCATGTATCAAGAGGGCCCGCGCCTTCTGAGAAGCAAGGGTGTTTCTCCTTACCCCCTCATCCTACCCCCCTCTGCGCGTGGCCGAGAAGATTGGAGGTTCGAGGTTTGAGATTTTCTGACATTTTTGTTGTTCCTCGACGGCTCTTCAGCCTGTGGCTGCTTACCGACGGCTGCGCCTCACCGAGGGCGGTCCTGGGGTTCCCGGATCGTCCCGAACGGCCGCTGGAGGCCCGACTCATGATCTGAAACAGCCAGGGAGCCTGCTCAGGGGGGGGACATCGACCTGGCATCGGCGATACATCGCCCATTCAGAATGGGCGATTGGGTTTGCCAGTGCTTCCCCACCATGAGGCCATCGTCAAGATCAATCCCTGGACCTCTCCTGGGTGCGCTCTGCCGAACATTTCTTCTCGGATTCAGCCGTGGCCACGGGGGCGCCTCGGGACGATCCCATCTCTCTAGACAGCGAGCCCCGGCCCTCGCACCCCAAAGCCCTAACAACTCCCTCGGAGCCCTGAGCAGATCCCCCTCGTGACGTTGTCTCCTCCTCCTCCTCCTCCTCCTCCTCCTCCTCCTCCTCCTCCTCCTCCTCCTCCTCCTCCCTCCTCCTCCTCCTCCTCCTCCTCCTCCCTCCTCTCCTCCTCCTCCTCCTCCTCCTCCTCTCCTCCTCCTCCTCCTCCTCCTCCTCCTCCTCCTCCTACCTCCGCCCCCGCCCGGCCCTGGAGCCCACGCCGGCCTGGAAACTCAGCACCACTGCCACGCCGCCGAAGAGCACCCACAGCGTCACGACGTACTGGCCTGAGGAGCCCAGGGGGGAGGAGGAGGAGGAGGAGGAGGAGGAGGAGGAGGAGGAGGAGGAGGAGGAGGAGGAGGAGGAGAAGGAGGAGGAGGAGGAGGAGGAGGAGAAGGAGGAGGAGAAGGAGGAGGAGGAGAGGGCGGCGTGAGGACCCCAAGCCCTCGCGAGCGGCGAGCGCATCCATGTGCACGCCCTCGCGGTCTGAACTCTGGGTCGCGATTCCGCGGACACGCGGTCGCAAGGATACGCTCCACGCGGGGCATCCGCGAAAACACACCCCGTATCCGTGGGGCCGCGGCCCAGGGGCCCGGCCCACGAGGCCGCGGACACGGATATGTTCGACGCCCCCCACGGAGGCCAGGCCGGCAGGACGACCCCCTAGGCCTCCTCGAGCCCGTGTTGCGACTGTTCGCGGCAATGCCCGCGACTGCACGCGACTGGCCCCGCACCACCACCCCCGCCCCCCCACGTTGATCACGTCACGCTTCGCGCCGACGCCTTGCGGGAACTAGCCGTTCCTAAACTTCTGTTGCTCTCATCGCACTCGAGGACCAAATCACTAAAATCATTTCGAGCAGCCCGAACAATACCGAAACGGTGTCGAAGACAAGCATCGCCTCCCAGGGCCCGACACGTGAAAACCCTCCAGTTTCGGTACTTCCCCTGTGCTCGAGAAACTCTTTCTAGTGATCAAGACCAAAGTAGGTTGGCCCGTTATACTCCTAAACATTCCCGGACGGCGCCTGCACGTTCGTCAGGTCTTCGGGGAGCACACTCGGCGGTGGACAAACCTCCCTTTAGTAAACCTCCCCTCAGTGAAAGCGGCCTCGGGCCGAAACCGACGGACCTGGACCCGCAAAAACGACGGCCGCGGCGCCCGCTCGCGAACCGAGAACGGCCAAGTCGCTCATCGACGCGTCAGGGTAGGAGGTCTGTCCACCCCCGATGAACGTTCCCGGACGGCGCCGGCACGTTGGTAAGGTCTTCGGGGAGCACACAGACACGCCCCCTGAGTGGTCCCTGGCCATCGCTCGGACGTCCATTTCCTCTGCTTTTTTCGGTTTCGTGCGTGGTTTTTTCGCGAAATGATCAAGGATGCTCCTCGATGGCCCTCGCCGAGGGAAAAATGCACACGTCCAAGCGATGCCAGGGGTCCAGGGCGGTCTCAACACCCTGGCACTGCCGCGGACGGCCCCGGGGGGCGTGCCGCGGGTGGAGGCGCGGAGGCCGCCCGCTGGAGCACTCCTGGGCGGAGGGATGTCGTCACGTGGTGCGAGGTTCCCCCCTCCCCACCGGATCCCCCTCCTCTTCATCCTCTTGTTTTTTCCACTAGACCTCGATTGTTCAATTTACCCTCACGAGTCGTTCATCCAAAGGGCGAGTCCCGCGATGCGCATCTCTCGCGCGCCTGCGCAGGACTCAGACATGGAGACGGGGCGCCCCCCCCTTCAGGTAGGCCAGCATCTCTCGAAGAATCGGTTCGAACACCTCCCACGCAACGGCGACCAAACCTGGTCCTCCTCTTTATATCCTCCTCCTCCTACTCCTCCTCCGACTCGCATCACGTGACGGATCCAAGTCACCGAACCTCGGAACTGCCTGGCGGGGCTGGCTGTGCGCAACCCGAAGCAGCTTTACCGAGTCGCGCCATTCTCGCCTCCTGGGGGCCGCCGCAAGAGCCCAAAACTATCAAGGCTAAGCTAGGGGACCGGAGCAGGAACAGGCCAGCAACAGCAACAACAGCTAGCCCGGGGAAGCAGTCTGAACCTCGGCGAACAGAGTCGCTGCGCCCTGACAAGAATCGAGGCGACTGTCCTTCCCAGGCATCCGGCACTCCAATTTTCCGACGCGCGGAGCCCGAAAAAGGCCTGGGCAGCATCCCCAGGGCCAGTCTTCGTCCTCGCGATCGCTCGGACGTCCATTCCCTGTGTTTTTTTCGGTTTCGTGCGTGGTTTTTTCGCCAAATGATCAAGGATGCTCCTCGATGGCTCTCGCCGAAGGAAAAATGCACACGTCCGAGCGATGCCAAGCGTCCTGACTCGTTTTTGGATGGTCCCGGGGCCCGTCGAGGGCCCCTGGAGGCCGAAAAGCTTGCCAGAACCTTGCCGCTACCACTTAGTCGGAACCTCGGACCTCTGGGCTTGGGTCGGGCATGTCATGTCCTCCTCTGCAGGCGGATCCTGCACGGGAAAAAAAATAGTCAACTAATCCTCAAAAATGGCCAACAATGGTCGAAGAATCGTCCCCAGACTGTCTGTTGACTGTTTCTGGATATTCCTCCTGTAGGGGGACACGCCCGACTCAAATTTAGTCTTAAGTCGGGCCTGTCCCTCTACAGGAGGAATATTCCAGAATAGTCAAAAAATGGTCTGGGGACGATTTTTGTACTATTTTCGACCATTTTGGGGCATTCTTCGACTATTTTTCAATTGTTCGTCGAAAGTCCGCCCGTAGGGGGACACGCCCGACGTAAATTCAGTCGAAGCCTCGGACCTCTGGGCCGTCGCCCTCGTCGGCGTCCCCGCGGGGAAGGGCCGTCGCGTACCCGGGCCGCCGGAGAGGTCGGGGCAGGAGGCGAGGGACCGGTCCTCTGGCAGTGGGCCGGGAGGTCCGGGCAGGGAAGTATCCGCATCCGCCGCCCGGGAACCGACGTCCTGGTGCCCCAGCGGGCGGTGGCTATGGATATATCTATTTATATATAGATATATATATATATATATATATATATATATATACATATATATATATATATATATATATATATATTATATATATATATATATATATATATATATATATTCTGGCCCCCCCTGCCAGAGCTCCGCAAACGGAACCTCCATATGGACATATCTCGGGCCCCCCGGGCGGCCCGAATCTGTCCATGTCCACCGCCCGCCGGATCTCCGCAAACGGAACCTATCTCGGCCCCCGGGGGGGCCCGAAGATGTCCATGTCCACCGCCCGCCAGAGCTCCGAGAACGGAACCTCCATATGAATATATCTCGGCCCCCTGGGGGCCCGAAGATGTCCATGTCCACCGCCCGCCAGAGCTCCGAGAACGGAACCTCCATATGAATATATCTCGGCCCCCTGGGAGGCCCGAATGTGTCCGTATCCACCGCCCGCCAGAGCTCCGAGAACGGAACCTCCATATGGACATATCTCGGCCCCCCGGGCGGCCCGAATGTGTCCATGGCCACCGCCTGCCAAAGCTCCGCAAACGGAACCTCCATCTGGATATATCTCGGCCCCCGGGGGGGCCCGAAGATGTCCATGTCCACCGCCCGCCAGAGCTCCGAAAATGGAACCTCCATCTGGATATATCTCGGCCCCCGGGGGGGCCCGAATGTGTCCGTATCCACCGCCCGCCAGAGCTCCGAGAACGGAACCTCCATTTGGATATATCTCGGCCCCCGGGGGGCCCGAAGATGTCCATGGCCACCGCCTGCCAAAGCTCCGCAAACGGAACCTCCATATGGATATGTCTCGGCCCCCGGGGGGGCCCGAAGATGTCCATGGCCACCGCCCGCCGGAGCTCCGAGAATGGAACCTCCATCTGGATATATCTCGGCCCCCGGGGGGGCCCGAATGTGCCCGTATCCACCGCCCGCCAGAGCTCCGAGAACGGAACCTCCATGTGGATATATCTCGGCCCCCGGGGGGCCCGAAGATGTTCATGGCCACCGCCTGCCAAAGCTCCGCAAACGGAACCTCCATATGAATACATCTCGGCCCCCGGGGGGGCCCGAAGATGTCCATGGCCACCGCCCGCCGGAGCTCCGAGAATGGAACCTCCATCTGGATATATCTCGGCCCCCCCCGGGAACCGCGGGTCCCCGCCGCCAGAAACCGAACCTCCATGTGGATATGTCTCGGCCCCCGGGGGCCCGAAGATGTCCATGGCCACCGCCTGCCAAAGCTCCGCAAACGGAACCTCCATCTGGATATATCTCGGCCCCCGGGGGGGCCCGAAGATGTCCATGGCCACCGCCCGCCGGAGCTCGAGAACGGAACCTCCATCTGGATATATCTCGGCCCCCGGGGGGGCCCGAATGTGTCCGTATCCACCGCCCGCCAGAGCTCCGAGAACGGAACCTCCATTTGGATATGTCTCGGCCCCCGGGGGGGCCCGAAGATGTCCATGGCCACCGCCTGCCAAAGCTCCGCAAACGGAACCTCCATATGGATATGTCTCGGCCCCCGGGGGGGCCCGAAGATGTCCATGGCCACCGCCCGCCGGAGCTCCGAGAATGGAACCTCCATCTGGATATATCTCGGCCCCCGGGGGGGCCCGAATGTGTCCGTATCCACCGCCCGCCAGAGCTCCGCAAACGGAACCTCCATGTGGATATGTCTCGGCCCCCGGGGGGGCCCGAAGATGTCCATGTCCACCGCCCGCCAGAGCTCCGAGAACGGAACCTCCATCTGGATATGTCTCGGCCCCCAGGGGGGCCCGAAGATGTCCATGGCCACCGCCCGCCGGAGCTCCGAGAACCAAACCTCCGGGCGGTGGTCCTGCACAGATGCCCGCCTCGGCCGAGAGGTGCGGGCGCCGCGGGCCGACCGCTCACGGGGGCGGGGCTCCGAAGGGAGGGGCCCCGGGAGAAGGCTCGGCCCCGCGTCGTGAGAAGGGAAAGGAGAAGAGGAACAAGAAACAATAAGAAGAAGATGAAGAAGAGAAATAAGAAGAAGAAGAAGAAGAAAAACTTATGAAAATGGATGAAGACGTACTTATGAAGAAGAAAAGAAATATAAGAAAAAGAATAAGAAGCATCAGAAGAAGAAGAAAAAGAAGAAGAAAAATAAATAAATAAAAAAAAAAAAAAAAAAAAAAAAAAAACACGCCATGCACATCATGGGCGCATTGGCAAATGTGAAGCGGCCGTCGGTAGCGCACCTCCAACCGCACAGCCGTGAAGCAGAACGCCCCGCAGAGAGACTGCTGCCCGTGCCCTGCATCAAAACGCGCAAGGCTGGCGGTCCGCCCGCCGCCCGGCATACCAGGTCACTCTCACACACACACACACACACACACACACGCACGCACACACACACACACACACACACACACACACACACACGCACACGCACACGCACACGCACACGCACACGCACACACACACAGACACACACCACACACACACACGCGCGCGCGCGCGCGCGCGCACACACACACACACACACACACACACATACACACACACACACACACACACACACACACACGCGCGCGCGCACACACATCGTTTCCACGAATTGTTTGATCTGCCGCGCTTCCATGCGCCGAAGGGGCGCGAATCGTGCCTGTCGAGAAGACAGAATTCTGGATGGCGCTGTCGTCCAGCATGGTGGCGATCATCCTAGTCAGCAGGAGCTGCGTGTACATCCGTGTGGAGCTCAAAGGTTTACTGCAACAGGTGTTCAGGACAGCACGATTCGGTATACAACTGATGTACGAGTGCAGTCTACCCTTAGGTCGGGCATGTCCTCCTACAGGCGAAATGTGGACGAAAAGTTACCTTACCAATAGCCAAACAATACACCAAAGTAGCGACAAATACTCGAAAACACTTCCCCGTACTATTTCCCAACCATCCTGTGGTGTTGGGTCCTCGTTTTGAAGAGACAGCGCCCCGCGTCCCACCTCCTCTCCTCCTCCTCCCCCTCCTCGCCATCCTCCCTCCTCCCCATCCTTGCCTCTGCTCTCGGCACACCCCTCACACGTTTCGTAGCCCCATAGGGAGCTCCACCGAAGGTCCCAGTGGCACAGCCCGCATGCGGTTCCCCCGCCCAGGGCAGCGCTTCGTAGCCCCATAGGGAGCTCCGCCGAAGGTCCCAGTGGCACAGCCCGCATGCGGTTCACCCACCCAGGGCAGCGTTTCGTAGCCCCATAGGGAGCTCCACCGAAGGTCCCAGTGGCACAGCCCGCATGCGGTTCCCCCACCCAGGGCAGCGTGTCGTAGCCCCATAGGGAGCTCCACCGAAGGTCCCAGTGGCACAGCCCGCATGCGGTTCCCCCACCCAGGGCAGCGCTTCGTAGCCACATAGGGAGCTCCACCGAATGTCCCAGTGACACAGCCCGCATGCGGTTCCCCTACCCAGGGCAGCGTTTCGTGGCCCCATAGGGAGCTCCACCGAAGGTCCCAGTGGCACAGCCCGCAAGCGGTTCCCCCACCCAGGGCAGCGTTTTGTAGCTACATAAGGAGCTCCACCGAAGGTCCCAGTGGCACAGCCCGTATGCGGTTCCCCTACCCAGGGCAGCGTTTCGTGGCCCCATGGGGAGCTCCACCGAAGGTCCCAGTGGCACAGCCCGCATGCGTCCCCCCCCCCACCCAGTACAGCGTTTCGTGGCCCCATCGGGGGCTCCACCGAAGGTCCCAGTGGCGCAGTTCGCATGCGTTCCCCCACCCAGTAAAGCGTTTCTTGGCCCACTACGGGGCTCCCCCGAATGCGATACCCACAACTGCATATGGTTGGGTCCTTCGCCAGGCTAATTTTTCCTAGTTTTGAAAATTCCTCGTGTGGAAGGACGTGCCCGACTGAAGTCGACCCGCGAGCTCTCACAAGCATCGGGCCCGAAACCAAAGGCATCGCGCGCGCTTCGCGCACGCTGAGGCTCAAGCAGCAGAAACGAAATGTTCAAAAATAGTGTAGAAAACATGGAAAATCGTCCCCAGACTATGTTTGATTATTTCTGGATATTCCTCCTGTAGAGGGACATACCCGACTTACAACTAGAACCATCGCGCGCGCGAAGCGCGCGCGCTGAGGTTCTGGCGCGGGCAAAGGGGGTCGTTGGAAGAGCTTAGGCACCGCTGCCATGCACAAGAGCTTGCCATAATCGTACCCGTCCCCACCCTCACCCTCACTCCCATCATCATCCTGGTCCGAAGCATCGGCATGAGAATACTCATCACGATCATCATGATCCTCCTCCTTCTCATCATCACCATCACCATCACCATCACCATCACCATCAGCATCAGCATCAGCATCAGCATCAGCATCATCATAATCGTCATCATCATCATCATCATCATCATCATCATCATCACCACCATCATCATCACCACCACCACCACCACCACCACCATCATCATCATCATCATCATCATCATCATCATCGGCAGCAGCATCGTCATCATCATACTCACCACCATCATCATCAGTATCACCGCCATCGTCGTCGTCATCATCATCGCCATCATCAGCATCATCGTCACCACCACCATCATCATCAGCATCACCGCCATCGTCGTCGTCATCATCATCGCCATCATCAGCATCATCGTCACCACCACCATCATCATCAGCATCGTCATCATCCTTGTTCCTCTTTCCCCTCCTCTTCTTCTCACCCACGTGTTCCCCGAAGGGTTTCCACAACGGCTGGGGGAACACGAAGTACGACAGATTGGCCGATCCCTGGCCGCAACAAGCAGGATCCTAGATTCTGAAAGGCCCCGACCCCGTGTTCTTGGGCGGTCTCGAGCGGACCAGGGACTTCCGGGAGCTCCTGGTGCACGTCGCGTACATATTCTGGAAGCCAGGAGGGCCCCGGAACGGGCCAAGAAAGCCCCGGGAGGCAGCCCGAGCGGTCCAAAGGGACCCACGTCGGCCCATGATCGCTCCCAAAGCCCAAGATGGCCTCAAGACGACCATACAGGCCCCCAAGAAGCTCCAAGAAGGCCCCAAGACCACCCCCAGCATCGGGTCGGTTCGCCATCTATGAAAAATGAAAAGACTTGGTCGCGATCCAGTCCGCTCTGGATCGTGAGCCAGTCTAAGCCTGGAACTTGAACCAGCCCACCCTGCATCGCGAATCCGCCTGTACTGAATCGTGAACCGGTCCATTCTGGAACAAAGGCAGCTCCATCGGACCAGATCGCCATCTGGCTCGTCTCTGGCATGTGAATCGGCTCATCGCGCGCCAAGGCGGGCCGATTCTGAGTCTAAATCGGACCGATTCAAGATCCAAACCGGACCGACTGAAGATTCAAAACGGGCCGACTCACCAAGCAGAACAGACCGATCTTTCTTAACGGGCGAAGAACGGTATAAAATAAACTTTTTCGCTGTCGGAGGCGCCTGTCCCAGGGCGGCTGGAAAGTTTATACCCTTACGGTGGCACCGTAAGAGGTATAAACTTTCCAGCCGCCAAGGGGCAGGCGTCCCCAATGGCGGAAAAGTTTATGTTATACCGTTCTTCGCCCGCTGACTTTCAAGAATAACAAATTCCCAACGGCTACAGAACAGAGTTCCCGTGTCTATGTTCGCTCCCGCCCGCGTGAGTCTCGCACCCGGCTGCGCCCTCTACGCCCAGGGGTAAGGACAACGCAACCGAAGAACAAACAAATGACTACCTACCAGACCACCCCAACCCAACCCGAAGACCCGAATTTCGGGTTGGGGGGGTAAGGGTTCCACATGTGTTTTTTCGATGTTTCCCGACCCCCCCCTCACCGGAAATCGAGGGTAAATTGAAGCCTTCGGGTTGGGTTGGGGTGGTTTGGTGGGTGGTGAACAAATGCACTTTCTCCTCTCCAAACGCACCTTTGATGTTGCCGCTTCCGCGTCCGTTTTCGCTGTCGCCCGCGCAGCCTACTGCGGCTGGGGAGCAACAGCGCATGAGAAGATCCTGCTTCCAGACGCGCCGTTGCTGCGACCGTTCCCGCGCCCATTTCCGCTTTCGCACGCGCACTCGACGGCGGCCGGGCGGAGCGGACAATCCGGATACAGGCGGTCGCCTCCTGCTTCCAGACGCACCACTGTTTCTGCCGCTCTCTCTCACGCCTTCGCTTCTGCCTGCGCTCTCTGCAGTGGTTGAATGGAAGGGATCATTCTATGAACAAGGCTCTGGCTTCCAAACGCACCGCTGCGGCTGCTGCTGCCAAGACCGCTTTCGCTTCCGCCGCGCACTGTGCTGTGGTTGGGGGGAGCGGAAAATCCAAAAGAAAGCGGTCGCATCCCGCTTCCAAAGGCACTGTTGCTGCCGCCGTTCCCGCACCTGAGAAAATCCAGAGAGTGGCGGCTGGTGCAAAGCCCAGGAAGGAGTCGACCCCGGATTCCACATGGACCGATCCACTATCTACGATTGGCCGACTCAAGATCCAGCAAGGGGCAGTCAGGATCCAGAATGGGCCGACTGGCGACCTAATCTGGACCGACTCAGGGCACAGCAGATGGCCGATTCTGGATTCAGAACGGACCGACTCACGACCTAGTCTGGACCGAGTCCGGGCCCAACAAAGGGCCGATTCAGGATCCAGAGCGGACCGATTCACGATCTAGTCTGGATCGACTCAGGGTCCAGCCAGGGGCCGACTCAAGATCCAGAACGGACCTATTCACGATCTAGCATGAACCGGTTCACGGTCGCAAATAGACCGAAACACGATCTCGCCGCGCAGAACTGGTATACAAAAACAACATCAACACAAGTCAAATCAACAGAATCAGCGGCGGACGCGCTCGCAAGAAAAAATCGACGCAACGAAAAACATGAATATTCCACGGCAAAGCGCATCATTGCGGGTACTGTTTCTTGCCCTCTCCGCGCGGGCTTTCTGGGGCGGGAAGAAAAACCATCAACCATTCCCGAAAAGATGAAACTCATCATTCTCGCCACTGCGTCTGCTTCTGTTTTCACCCCCGCCTGCGCAACTTGCCGCGGGCAGGAGGCTGCTCATACGATAGCCGTTTCTTCCACGGCCATGCCATGCCCGCGCGGCGAGCGAAAAGGGCTGCTCCTGCAATGAAAAGGCTATTGCTTCCTGCCTCCGACCGCACAAAACTGTGAAACTTTGGACCTTCTTATAAAAAGCGGCAGCGCCAAAGACAGCAAACGATACTCTGAGTTCTTCCAAACGTACCATTGCGGCAAGCGTTTCCGTGTCCGTTTTCGCTTCCGCCCGCGCAACCGAAGTGGCTGGGAGGAGCGCCCACTCATTGGTTTGTAAAAACTATATGTTCCTGCTTCCAAGCGCACCATTGCTGTTGCCGCTCCCACGCCTGCTAACGCTTACAAACGCACCATGCGGCAAGCGTTTCCGCGCTGGTTTTCGCGTCCGCCCGCGCAATCGAAGGTGGCCCGGGGGATTTGTTTAGAATGAAATCTGCTGTTTCCAAGCGCACCATTGCGGCTACCGTTCCCGCTCCTGTTGTCGGCTCCGCCCGCGCAATCTACGGTGGCCGGGAGGAACAGAAATCAAAAAAGGCAGTAGTCTCCTGCTTCCGGGCGCACCGTCGCGGCCACCGCTTCCGCTGCAGTTTTCGCTTCCGTCCGCCCGCGCATGTCTACGGTGGTAGGTGGGAACGGAGACTGCCTCAAAGGCGATAATCCCCTGCTTCAAAAACGCAAAATTGTAGCTACCATTCCAGCGCGCGTTTTCGCTGCCGCCTGCGCAATTCATGGTGGTTGGGTGGAACGGAAAATCCATAAAAAGGCGGTCGTCTCTCCTGCCTCCAAAAGCACGACTGTTGCTGCCATTCCTGCGTCCGTCTTCGGCCCCTTCTATCGGCTACACGCAAGAGTGACCCTGGGTAAGAGTGACTTTTGGTGCGCGGCTTCTTGAGGGCCGCGGGGGGGCCAAACCCGAGCGCGCAAGACGCTGCTAACGCATCGCGTTCGGCGATCGGCGGACCCCATTGGGCCCGCACCAAAGGTCACTCCGACGAAAGGTCACTCTTACGTGTAGTCGATTATACGGCCTTCCCAGTGGTTCCTGCGATTCCTCCTGGTGTTCCGCGGGTTCCTCCTGGGGCGCCGCCCAGGGCTCCTCCTGGGGCGCCTCCCAGGGCTTCTCTCGGGGTGCCTCCCAGAGCTCCTCCAGGGACGCCCTCCAAAAATCCTCCTCCCGGGGCGCCTCCTGGGGCGCCTCCCAAGGCTCCTCCCAGGACCTCCCCCGCGGCTTTTCCCAGGACACATCCCAGGACCTATCCCAGGGCCCTTCCCAGAGCACATCCCAGGACATCTCTCAAGGCGCCTTCCACGATCTCTCCGAGGGCGCTTGTCAGAATCCCTCCCAGGGCGACTTTCTGCTGCAGGCCAAGTGGGCCAGATCCCGATCTTGTCCAGTTTGACGAACACGAGTCGTGCGGACCCGATCGACGTCTAGTCTACACGGAGTGGTGAACCAGTCAAAGCGAGCTTATATCGGACGGACCAGATCTCGATCTAGTCCGACGCGAATCGAGAATCATTCAATTATGTCCCCAAGAGGGCCCTAGGAGGGAAAAGTCCTTGATGTCCAAGTGGTGTTTCACGGATGCTAGCCTTCTCGCAGTTTTCAGCTTGCAGCGTTCCAAGGTGACCCAACAAGCCCCCGATGGCGCCCCAGGATTGTCCAGGAGGCCCCCAAGAGGACCCCCTGACGCCCCAAGAGGGCCCGAAGACGGCCCAAGGGGCGCCCAAGACGCGCCCAGGACGGCCCAAAACACGCCCGAGAGGGCCCCAAGAGAGGCCCAAGCGGGGGAGCACGAACGGAAATGTCGAGCCTTCCGCCTCAAGATGGTCCCAAGAGACCCCCAGAGGCTCCCAGAGGCCCCCCCAGGACGCCCACAAGAGGCCTCCAACAAGAGGCCCCCAAGCCGCCCCCAGGACGCCCCTAAGAGGCTCCCAAGAGGGCCGCCAAGAGGCCCCCAAGACCCACCGAGAGGCGTCCCAAGAAGCCCCCAAGAGGCCGCCAAGAAGGCCGCCAAGACGCCCCAAGAGGCCGCCAAAAGGCCCCCAAGACGCCCCAAGAGGCCGCCAAGAAGCCCCCAAGAGGCCGCCAAGAAGCCCCCAAGACCCCCATGTTCATCCAAGAGGCCTCTGAACCACAGCCCAGGCACGGTGGCGGGATGGGCCGAAGGCCATTCGATAGCTCTCGGTTTCTGCCTTGCCGCCCGATGACATGGATCTACACGCGAAGGTAGAGCGCTCCCTCGATCCCTCCCTTCCTCTCCCCCATCCACCCACCGAACCGCCCACCCATCCATCCACCCGCCTCAATGTTGGCCCACTCCACGCCACCCCACCACCACGCCACACAACACACAACACGCAACAGACACACACACACACACACACATAGACACACACAAGCACACACAAACACAAACACAAACACAAACACAACACACAAACACAAACACGGACACGAACAAAAAACAACACCAACACCAACACCAACACAAACACAAACACACGACACGCCATTGCCATGGCCGATCTCAGAGCAACGCTCAGCTCTGCTCTAAGGTGCTCGCCAGCTGCCATGAGCATCAGGAAGGCCCTGTGCACCAGGAACGACTCCGCATCCATCACCACAGCCAGCGTGAACCTCAGTCTCCGCTGGTTTGGTCGGATCGCAAGCAAGCGTGCACGCTCACGCATGCCCGCGCACGAACACGCACACACACATTCACACATACACACACACACACACACACACATTCACACATACACACACACACACACACACACACACACACACACACACACACACAAACACCACACACACAACACACACAAGTACACATATGTATAAAATTACGCCAAAGAACAAAACGAATCAGTGGATAAGCTGTTATCCGCCACCGTGCCTCGAGGCACGGAGTAGAGTGTTCCCCAGGCTTCTAGAGTTCCCTATACTCTGTATTCAAATATGGGGCCCCGACCATGCGTTTCCACACTGCTCGGGTTCCAATTACCAGGGCGGCGCAGCGCCACCCTGGTAACTGGCGCCGCCGCGCCGCCGGCGCTCTGTTAATTTGCCTCAAAGCATTCGCACTCGCTGCTCCCCCCTCATTGGCAAAGCGCGGCTATACTAAATGGCCTCAAAGAAGGGTTGCCAATCCAGCTCGGGCTCTGATTAGCAGAGCACCACTCTGCGATTTGGCCTCAGAGCATCTGCGAGTTCACTGCTCCTCCTCTTGTTAGAGAAGGGCCGCTCTGCGAATTTGACTCAGAACATGCGCACTCGCTGCCCATGCTTCATTCACCCGAAAGGTGTTCTGCTAATTGCTGCCCCGGACGCCCTGTAGACCCCATGACCTCCCGAGAGGCATCCCACGAAACCCTCATATGCATCGAACAAGACTCTGACCCACAACCCAGGCACGGTGGCGGGATGGACCGTAGGCCACTATATATATATATATACGAATACATAAATATATATGTGTATGATGTATCTCTATACATATATATATGTATATATATGTATCAGCATGCGTAAGTATGTGTACATGCTCTACGCACATAGGTATGCACACAGGTAAAGATACACACATCCACTCCGTAACCATCCCCTCTCTATGGTATGAACCCTGGCACCAAAAACCAGGAACGCAGGAACCAAGACGCCCACCGAGACCAATCCAAAAACCCGAAACGGGAACCCAAAACCCAAAACTGGAAATCCGAGACCAATCCGGAATCCGGAAACGAGAACCTGGAACCCAGAGCCGGGAACCCGGAACCCGGCCGCCTACCGAAATCGGCGGCGAACTTTCGCCAAAACCAATCCGAACCCTGGAGACGGGAACCTGGAACCCAGAACCAGGACATCGGGAACCGCGGCCGCCTACCGAAATCGGCGGCAAACTTTCGCCAAATCTTTCAACGACTTGGGATTGGCAAAGACCCAAAATTAAGGAAGATCGAGGAACCCGAGGCCCTATACGGCTCCTAGAAGGCTCCCATTGCCCGGCGATGACCCATAAAAGGCTGCTCTATGGCCCAAGAAAGCTCCACGAGGGCGTAAGGAGAGAACGAAGAAACCGCTGTCATTGATTTTCCTGACATCATAGGCCGCCAGGATCAACGAAAGGCCGCCGAGATCACCCCAAGACGGGCCAAGAAGCCCCCAAAAAGGTCCAACCAACAACTGCCCAAGATACCTCTGACATCGCCGTAAAACGCAACGCTTTGTAGCTTGACTGTATGTTCCCTGCTCGCAAAGACATATGACATAATTGAACGTAGTTAGTATACACATTACGCTTCGCGTATCCCTACCAGCCCATCCAGAAGCAGATCGCCAGGCGAATTGTCTTGATCAGGGAAGTGCAGAAGCGTGCAGTGTAACAACCGCCTTGGAGGCGTTCTCTCGGAGGTCTCTTCGAGCCATCTTGGGGACCTCTTGGGGTTCTCGCGGAGCCTGTTGGGGCACTCTTGAAGCCCTCTTGGGGCCCTCTTGGAGCTCGTTGGGGCGGTCTGGGAGGCCTCTCAGGGTCATCTTGGCTCAAAAAGAAGGGGACATATATTCAGGTCCCCTCGAAGGTTCAACAAAGGCATCTTGGGGCCGTCTTGGGGCGCTCTTGGGCACTCTCAGGGCCCTCTTGGGGCCCTCTTGAGCCACTCTTGGGGCTCTCGGACAGTCTTGGGGCCATCGTAAGGCCTCAAGAGCCCATCGGAAGCGAAAAGGCGAGAAGGCACAAAACGTTGACTTTCCATCGGTGTTGGAGCCATTTTGGCCTCTTGAGGGGGTCCTTGAGGGCTCGGAGGGCACTTGAAACCGTCTTGGGGCTGGCTTGAGGCCTGTTAGATGTTTGTCGGAGGCTAGGTTGAGCCATCTTGAGGTATATTGAAACATTTTCGAGGCCAACTTGGGCTCTCTAAGACCCTCTTGGAGCCTCTTGAGGCGATCTTGGGGGCTATAACGCCTCGCGCCTCACCCCTCGCAGGCCCAGGGGAGGGGGTAGGGGAAGGGGTAAGCCCTTCCCCCAAGCAGAGTAAGGAGGGGGTTTGGCAGAGAGAAGACAAAACTCGTTCAACCACCTACGCCCTAAAAGGCTGGTGGGATTCTCTACGCGTGCTTATATGCATGACATTCTATATACCGAAATCCGCCCGTGGTGTCCCGCGATTGGATAGTGAAATCGATAGTGAGAGCAATAGTGAGATCCATAGTAAGATCGATATTGGGATCGCTAGTCACTAGCGGCTAGTGAGTTCGATAATGGTAAAGATATTGAAATCGACTGTGAAGTCGATAGTGAGATCGATAGTTGGATCGCTCGTGAGGACGAAAGTCAGATCGATCGTGAGACCGATAATGAAGCCGAGTCAGTGAGATCCATAGCGATAATCGATCGTGAGATCGCTTGTGCGACCTCTAGTGAGATCGGTTGTGAGATCGATAGTGAAATCGATTGTGAGATCGGCAGTGCGATCGATTGCGAGATCGATAGAAGTGGGCAATGCGATCGACGGTGAGACCGATCCAGAAGGCGATCGACCAGGAGCCCGGGAACACAAATACCCGGGAACCCCGCCGACGACCGACATCGGCCCGGAACCAGCACCCGCGAACGGGGGCACCCGGAACCGGGCACCCAGGAGCCCGGCCGCCTACCGAGATCGGCTGGGAGCTCTCGCCAAACCTTCCAACCTCTGGCAGGACCCCGTCGCAGTGCAGGCACTCCTCGGGAATACATCTATCAGAGTGAGGGGGCCGAGCGGTCGTTCACTGTCCCTGGGTGCGCGGCTGAAGTGGGATTCCGCGATGTGGATTATTATTGTTGTTGTTGCTGTTGTTGTTGTTGTTGGTGTTGTTGTTGTTGTTGTTGTTGTTGTTGGTGGTGTTGGTGTTGTTGTTGTTGTTGGTGGTGGTGGTGTTGTTGTTGTTGTTGTTGTTGTTGCTTGTTGTTGTTGTTTGTTGTTTGTTGTTTGTTGTTTGTTGTTTGTTGTTTGTTGTTTGTTGTTTGTTGTTTGTTGCTTGTTCTTCGGCGTCGTCCCCCCCTGCGACCCGGCCCGCGACCCACCCGCGACCCACCCCGCGACCCGCCCGCGACCCACCCGCGACCCACTCACGACCCACCCCGCGACACCGCCCGCGACCACGCCCCGCGACACCGCCCCGCGACGTGCCCGCGACTCACCCGCGACCCACCCGCGACCCATCCGCGACCCATCCGCGACCCGGCCCGCGACCCACCAGCGACCCACCCGCGACCCACCCGCGACCCACCCGCGACCCACTCCGCGACCCACCCACATTGCAGTAACGAAAAATCGGCGCCTGTGGCGGGCCCCTTTGTATAACTTGTGAGAATTGGGTGCCTGCGGCGGGCTTCTTCAGAGCCCCGCAGACTGCAGACGTCCCCGCAGCCCCCTCACTCTTATCCGCAACTACGGGGTGCCACGTATATATATATATATATAGAAAGAGAGAGAGAGAGAGAGAGAGAGAGAGAGAGAGAGCGAGGAAGAGATACACTATATCTACATACATGCATACATGCATACATGCCTACATACATATATGAATATATGTATACATATATACACACACGAGAGTACCGCTCTCGTCCAACCTCATTTCGTCATCGCACAGCTGCACGGCGGCGCTGCCTTCTGCCATTCGCCACCGCGCCCAGGGGGCAAGGCAGAGGGGGCGGGCCTCCTCAGAAGGCCCCAGGAAGCCTCCGATGTTCTGAGGTGCCTTAGAGAGAGTAGAGAGCCAAAAAGTCATATACCCATTGAAAGTATGGAGCTTTGGACCCACATGCTCCAGCATATCATACTCAAGGCGCCTTTCCTGCTTCAGCCGTCCAGTGCTTGTTCCTGCTCCTCTCCTCTTGCGGGGGCGTGGGGGGGGGGGGCAAAAACCCGATCTACTTTCAACGCCTTCCTACTTGCTGCTTCTACCCACTTTTTCCGACTGGTGGTCGGCGACGAGCGAGGGGGGACGTATGAAGGAGAAGGCCTTCTCAGAAGGCTGGGAAGTCCCCAGGCCTTCCGAGAAGTTTTCGAAGCCTTCTCCGAAGACAACAAAACAACTTCTCGGAAGGCGCGAGGGCTTTTGAGAAGCCCCGCCGCCTTCCGAGAAGGCCTTCTCCTTCTCACTTCCCCCCCTTTCGGGGAGACGTAAGACTCTAGTTCGGGGGACTCGGGTTGGCCTGACGGGGCCATCAATGCAAATGACGATGGCCCAATCTGAAATTTGATGCGAGCTCCCGCTGCAAACATCCCACGAAAACTGGACGGTCTAAATCCCAGACGCGCTCCTGAAAAAAACGTCGGCAAACCCTAGTTTTGGCTTACTCGGAGGAGGAGGAGGAGGAGGAGAAGGGGGAGGAGGCCTTCTCCTTCTCACTTCCCTTCCTCGCTCGCCGCCAATGCCCGCTTCTTCCGACCGGTGGGCAGACTGGCACCTTGGGCGTCCGAGGGCGCCAGAGGAGCACGCTCGGCCTGCCCAGTGGTCCCCCACGAGGGAGGGGGCCCACGCCGGGGTGTGCCCAGGCGTTGCCAGAGCCGGCCGCACGGGTGTGGTTGCCAGAGCCAGCCGCACAGGTGTGAGGAGCGATCGGGGCTCAAGAGACGGGGGTCAATGCAAACGGGGGTCAGCCAGAGCGCCGTATCTTGCAGGATCCTGCAGCGCCAGGGTCGCATTGACCCAGGTTTGGGTGCAGGATTCTGCAGGATCTCGCAGGATCCTTCGCATTGACCCAGGTCTGGGTGCAGGATCTTAATCTTGCAGGATCTTGCAGGATTCTGTAAAGCCTGACTGACCCAGGTATGGATTGACCCGGGTCAGAAGATCCCCGAAGTGAGAGGAGGGGGACAGCGCGGCGGCAAATCGGCGGCGAGCGAGGGTCGGGGAAATGCAAGACTCTTCCCCCCTTCTTCCTCATTTTCCTCCTTATCCTACTCCGCCTCCTCCCCCTCCCTCTCCTCCTCTCCCTCTTCCTCCTCCTCCTCCTCCTCCTCCTCCTCCGAGTAAGCCAAAACTCGGGTTTGCTGACTTTTTTCAGGAGCGCGTCCTGGGATTTAGACCGTCCAGTTTTCGTGGGATGTTTGCAGCGGGAGCTCGCATCAAATTTCAGATTGGGCCATCGTCATTTGCATTGATGGCCCCGTCAGGCCAACCCGAGTCCCCCGAACTAGAGTCTTACGTCTCCCCGAAAGGGGGGGAAGTGAGAAGGAGAAGGCCTTCTCGGAAGGCGGCGGGGCTTCTCAAAAGCCCTCGCGCCTTCCGAGAAATTGTTTTGTTGTCTTCGGAGAAGGCTTCGAAAGCTTCTCGGAAGGCCTGGGGACTTCCCAGCCTTCTGAGAAGGCCTTCTCCTTCATACGTCCCCCCTCGCACGCCGCCGACCACCAGTCGGAAAAAGTAGATAGAAGCAGCAAGTAGGAAGGCGCTGAAAGCAGATCGGGTTTCCGCCCCCCCCCACGCCCCCATAAGAGGAGAGGAGCAGGAACAAGCACTGGACGGCTGAAGCAGGAAAGGCGCCTTGAGCATGATATGCTGGAGCATGTTGGTCAAAAGCTCCATACTTTCAATGGGTATCGGAGGTTGGGGGGTGAGATCGCAGTGAAACGGAGACCCCCCACAGGGAAACCGGTTTCGGTTTCGTGTTCGTGTCGTGCGTGCGGGCGAGGCGAAGCTACGCGTGATCCCCCTGTAGCTAGGCCGAAGTAGGAGCGAAAAACCGGATGTCCGTCCGCCGGTGGCTGGTTGGGCCGGGCGGTGTCCCGGGTGTCCCAGGTGGGAGCGAAAGTCCGGGTGCCCGTCCGCCGGCCGGTGGCTGATTGGGCCGGGCGGTGTCCCGGGTGTCCCGGGTGTCTGGGCGCCCGTCCTCCAGTGGCTGGTTGGGCCCGGCGGTGTCCGGGGTGTCCCGGGTGTCCCGGGCGTCCCGGCGCTAACGCAGGTCGCTAATTTCATCCATCATTTTTGTCGGCGCATGCGGCGGGCTTTCTTATCCAATACAGCTTATCTTATCCAACCCATCTTGTCTAATCCAATACATCTTATCTTGTCCAACCCATCTTGTCCCGTCTCATCTTATCCCACCCAATCCAATCCATCCAACCCTATCCATCAATTCATTTGTTTCTGCGCCTGCGGCGGGCCAATCCAATCCATCTTATCTTATCCAATCCATCTCGTCCAATCCAACCCATCTTATCTCATCCCATCGATCTTATCCCATCCAATCCAATCCACCCAAACCAATCCTGCAATTCAGTTTTGTCGGCGCCTGCGGCGGGCTTTCTTATCCAATACAGCTTATCTTATCAAATCCATCTTGTCTAATCCAATACATCTTATCTTATCAAACCCATATTGTCCAATCATATCTTGTCCCATCAAATCCAGTCCATCAAACCGAATCCATCAATTCATCTGTTTCTGCGCCTGCGGCGGGCCAATCCAATCCATCTTATCTTATCCAATCCATCTCTTCCAATCCAACCCGTCTTATCTTATCCCATCCAATCCAATCCACCCAACCCAATCGATCAATTCATTTTTGTCGGCGCCTGGGCGCGATCGCGAGAGAGAGAGAGAGACACAGAGAGTGAGAGAGAGAGAGAGACAGAGAGAAAGAGAATTAGATCAAGGTGACAGGCTGGAGGTCAGTCAGGGTGGGCATTTGATCGCACCCCACCCCAACCTACTTATCGCCCGCAGGGCGGTCGTATAGGTATGACTTTCTGGCTCTCGACTCTCTCTCTCTCTCTCTTCTTCCTCTCTTTCTTTCTCTCTCTCTCTCTCTCTCTCTCTCTCTCCCTCTCACTCTCTTCTCTCTATATCTCTCCCTCTCTCTCTCTCTCTATTTCTGGCTTTCTGGTACTATACTCTCTCTCTCTCTCTGTTTCTCTATTCTGCTTCCGCCAACCGAGTAATGACTTCCACCGCCGGGTTCTGCGGGCCCTCAACCTGCGCTCGCTTTCCTTGTAAATAACTTCTCCCTGTCGCACCCCGAGGCTGGTTTTTAGGGCGGGCCGGGCGTTTCGCCTAAGACTACCTTACCATTAATGACTCTTGAGCTTGAAAATTGGCAACAGCTTCACAGGTAGAGGGCGGGTGGTTTTCAAAATGTGGCTCTCGCCTTAGCACCGCGCATATTCGTTTTTTAAATTTGCAAGAGTTTCACTGATTGAGGGCGAGTCGTTTTCAAATTGTGGCTCTCGCCTTAGCGCCACGCACATTCGTTTTTTTAATTTGCAAGAGCTTCACGGATTGAGGGCGGGTGGTTTTCAAAATAAGGCTCTCGCCTTAGCGCCGCAGTTTCACTGATTGAGGGCGAGTCGTTCTCAAAATGTGGCTCCCGCCTTAGCGCCGTGTACATTCGCTTTAAACGTTTGCAGGAGTTTCACGGATTGAGGGTGGTTGCGTTTCAAAATGTGGATCTCGCATTAGCGCCGCGCACATTCGCTTTTGAAAGTTGCACGAATTTCACGGATTCCCATCATCAACGTACCAGAAACGGTGTTTTGGAAGTCAGGGTTATGCGGGTGCAACAGTTAAGTTGATTCTCTGTGTGCAAGTGCTAGGAATGGCGTTCTGGCACGATTCAGGATCGTCAAGACGCAACAGTCAGATTGATCCGTGGCGGTGGAATCCCGAGAACAATGTTTTGGCATGCTTCAGGGTCTTCACACGGGTGTCTTCCAACAAGGCAGTTCCATCAATGAAAATGAATCGTTGTAGGGGTCTATGAAGAGGGAGCTTAGAGGGAGGGCTTACTCCAACATCGTTGATGACTCTTGGGTTTACACTGGTCCTGCTCCTCCTCCTCCTCCCCCTCCTTCTCCTCCTCCTCCTTCTCCTCCTCCTCCTCCTCTTCCTCCCCGCCTCTTCCCTTTTCCTACCGTCTAGCCCCTCACCCGGCCTCGAATCCCCCTTCCCCCTCCCCCCTCCCTCCGGACGTCCTCGCCCTTTGTCCTCCCTTTCCCGCTCGTACACACGCCCCCTCCTCCCTGCTCGTCCCCCCTCCTGCTCGTTACCAGCATCACCGTCATCGTTCCTCAGCTCACTCCCCCTCGTCACCAGCGTCAGCATCCGCACTCGCCGCCTTCACCGTGACCGCCATCATCGGCGACACCGGTCCCCTGCACCGTTGTCGTCAGCACGCAGCCGTGGGCGGCAGCATCCGAGTACGTCGTCACTATCGCAGGCGTCCTCGGTACCCGTCACCCGTCGTCGTCACCATCGCCGCCGTCGCAGACCTGCGACGATCTCGACATGTTTTGAGACGCCAGCCCCAAGAAGGGTGCGGGGGGGCAGCGCAGGGTGGCCCGAGGCATGCGGGCGGACGATGGGGGGGGGGCCAGGGACCAGGGAACGCATTGAAAGAACAAGGAGGGGCCTGAAATCTGCGAGATCAGATGGACCTGGTCAAGACATCCACACACACACACACACACACACACTCACCACAAACACAAACACACAGACACACACACACAAACAAACAAACACACACACACACAAACACAAACACAAACACGAACACAAACACAAATACAAACACGAACACACACACAAACACACACACACACACTCAAAACACACACACACACACACACACACACACCCTAGCTAGCCATCACCCTCCTCTTCGACGCCTGGTGCTTTTCGGGTCATAACTCGGTCCTCTGGCGGCCCTTCGGGACGATCCAGGCACCGTCGGAAAAGCCTGGAGAGCATCCCGAGGCTGGGAGACCGACGAGAACGAACGAAAGTGTTCGAAAAACCCGAAAGCTCGAGCCCCCCCTGGGGAACGCCCCCGACCCCGAGCTCTCGACCCCTTGCCCAGGACCGGCTCCTCAGCCCAAGCCGTCCTCTGATCGCCGCCTGGACCTAGCCGCGGCCTCCTCCTCCTCCTCCTCCTCCTCCTCGTCCTCCCCCTCCTCCTCCTCTACGCCACCAGTGCCAACAATGCCCGGCTCGTCGTCGCCGCCGCCGCCGCTGCCGCCCGGCTCTTCCCCGCGGCCGGCCGGGGGCTGGCACAGCTGCATCGCCTGGGAGACCTCGGAGGCGAGGGCCGTGGCCATGAACGTCACCTGGATCCACTTCATGCCTCGGGCAACGCAGGGCAAGGCGAGGCAAGGCAAGGCAAGGCGTGCGTGAGTCCGCCGGGGGGGGCGGGGCCCGAAGGCCCGCGCGGGCGGCCCGGGGCCCTCCGTCGCAGATGTGGGACTTGTGGTCAGTGCTGCGTGTGGCGCAGGAATGCTTGTTCCAAATTGCTCCAGTGAGTGCTGTCAAGGCAAGGGACCTCGGGCAAGACGGGGGCCAGGGCCGGGGCAGAGTCGGATCGGGGGCAAATCGGAAACCTCTGAGATATCTGGCGGCTCTGGAGGACGCCTCGGGCGCCGCGGCGGCCTCCTCAGAGCGGGCGTTCTGGAACGCTCTGGAGCGATTAATCCCAGTCCTGGCCCGCCCGATCGGGGACGGCGTCGGCATCTGGCAGCGGCAGCGACTGCGATGAGGGGACTGGTGAGGATGGTGCTTAGATCCACCTCGTGCCTCGGCCAGGGGACGATGGCCGCAGGGCAGGGGCGCGAAAAGAAGGGAGGAGAAAGAGGAGGGAGGAGCAGCAGGAGGACGAGGAGGTGGAGGAGGAGGAGAGGGAGGAGGAGGAGGAGGAGGAGGAGGAGGAGAGTGGGAGGACGAGGAGGAGGAGGCGGAGGGATGGCAGCATCCCTGTTCGGAGTCAAGTGCCAGCAGCGTCAGCGTCATGAGGCGAAGGACGACGACGACGACGACGACGACGACGACGACGACGACGACGACGACCGAGAAGCAGGTAGGGAGGGAGTCAGCGAGAGAGGAGAAGCTCCTGTCTTCCTCCTCCCCCCTCGTCGTCCTCCTCGTCGTCCTCTTCGTCCTCCTCGTCGTTTCGTCCTCCTCGTCCTGCTTGTCGTCCTCATCGTCGTCCTCCTTGGACTGCCCCCCTCGTCGTCCTCCTCCCGATCCTCCTCCCACGGGGGGTGGGGGGGGGGGAAACACGGGAAGGACGGTCCCAGAAGCACTCGAGGCCAGCAGGGCCCGGGCGGAGACAGCCCGCGGCGGGCCGAGGTGCCAAACCGCGGTGGGGGCCACTGCCGAGGAGACCCGTCCTCCCGCTCCTCCTCCCTCCTGCTCCTCCTGCTCCTCCTCCTCCCCTGCTGCGCTGCGCAACGCCTCCGAGCGGCCGCCCCAGCACCTCCCGTCCGCGCGCTGGCTCGCGCCGCGCGCCGCTGCACGCGCGCGGCGGCGGGCCAGCGGCAGGGGTCCCCATGGGGCCACGGACACAGGTGCGGCGTGCGCCGAGATGGGCGCGGGGCCGCCGTGCGTCCGTGCCCACGGAGACCGCAGGTGGAGCTCCCAACGATGCCACGGCTCGTCGTCCCGCGTCCGCCGAGATGGGCGCGGGGACACCGTGCGTCCGCGCCCACGGAGACCGCAGGTGGAGCTCCTACTGATGCCGCGAAACGCGTGCGGCGCGTGCCGAGATGTGGGCGCAGAGACGCCATGCGTCCCCGCGCCCACAGAAACCGCAGGTGGAGCTCCGAATGATGCCACGAAACGCGTGAGGCACGCGCCGAGGTGGGCGCGGGGACGCCGTGCGTCCGCGCCCACGGAGACCGCAGGTGGAGCTCCTACTGATGCCGCGAAACGCGTGCGGCGCGTGCCGAGATGGGTGCGTGAACGCCATGCGTGGTGCCGAGATGGGCATGCGAAGAGCAGAAGCAAGGAGGGCAGAGGGGGAAGGAGTGAGACGAGCGGCAGCAGGGACTCCTCCCCGCAGCCTGGGCGCGAGCAGGCCCGCGAGTCGCCCCAGGTCCACATCCCGCGGGTGGCTCAAACGCCACTCCTGCTGCATCCGGGGAAACCAACAAGTATCCACCGCTACTCCCCGGGGTGCGTTCTGACCAGGGTGTCGATGCGAATCCAGCGGTGGCAACGAGGGCCACCGAGGATGGCCAAAAAGAGGAAAACGGGCGAAGGGTAGAGGTATGGGAACCTTTCCCTCCTCTAATTAAGTCGTGAGGCGCTGGCCAAAAACAATAATAACACTTATATATATATATATGTATACATAAATCCAGATATAGCTGAATATCTATATATATTACCAAAAAACTACTGGGGCGAAGCGGGCGGTTCGTGCGATAGGCTTCCGGCATCTGGGGCGCGAAGGGGCCCGTGAAAGACCCCATGGTCGAGACATCTCCGTGGGCAGCTCAAACGGCATGCCTGCTGCATCGCGGTGGACATGATGCCCGAGGAGCTCGTAGACCTTGGGACGCACAGAGACATACTAGTACTGCATGTCCTCCTCGGAGGCGTGCGTCCGACCCGAACATATAGCATGACCATCTTGTAGTACATCGTTTCCCGAGCGGTGTGGCCAGAAAGCGCCCGCCACGACGAATGTACTATAAGATTTCTCGGTGCGCACGTCGCCCCTGGAGGGGCGGCGCACATGTAGTTTAAGTCTGTTGGGGTGACGCCGAGACTAGGCCAACGGGCGTTTTGCCTGAAAAGGCCCCGCAATCTGGACGCGAGCGGGCCCGCAAAACACCTCTGGTCGGCATCTCCCTGGGCGGTTCAAATGCCATGTCTACCATATCGCAATGGCCATGGGATTATGAAAAGAGACTCGTCGACTGGGCTGAAGCGAGCGTTTAGCTCGAGGTCGCCGCAATCTGGGCGCGAGTGGGCCCGTGAAACACCCCTAGTCAAGGCCTCCCTGGGTGGTTCAAATGCAATGCCTGGTACATGGCGGTGGTCTCAGGGTTCTGCAGACAAACTCGGCGACTGAGCCCACACGGGCGTTTCGCATGAGTGTCCCCTGCGATCTGAATGCGAACGGTCCTTGAAGCGCCACAGGTCGAGACTCCCGTTGGGCAGTTCAGGTGAAACGCCTGCTGCTACACCGCGGTGATCGTGAGGCGCAGGCAAGAGGCTCCACGGGCGTTTCGCTTGACAGGTTCCCGCAATGTTCGGCGCAAGCGGGCACGTGAAACACCCCTCGTCGACACCCCCATTGCGGGCGGATCAGATGCTATCATGCGTGCTACATCTCGGTAGACATGGGAGCTACGAGAAGAGACCAATCTACTGAGCCAAGACAGGCACTTCGCCTGAGAGTTCCCCACAAGACTGGGGCGCCCTAGGGAACTATTTGGACCCCTGGGGGATCCCGGGAAGCGCTTGGGAACCCTGAGGAACTCTGCGGAATTCTGCATCAACCCGGAAGGAATCCCAAGAGCTCGGGGGCGTCTTCCACGAGCCCTGGGGCCCCTCCCAGTGACCCAACTGCCTCTACCGCACCGCCTGGGCGCGACGCGAGGAGGCGCCACGACCCGCCCGATGCGATGCGATGCGCCTCGCCCCGACTGGGTTGGGGCCCGGAGAGGGAGGGGGGGGGCACGTCCGAAGCGCGCACCCCTTTTCGACAGCAGCACCGACGACGGCGGCGGCGGCGGCGCTCCGCTGCCGGCGCCGCCCCACGTCGTCGCAGCTGCTGTCAGCGTCGTCCTCGTCCACATTCGTAGTTGTTGTCAACGTAGCTGTTGTCAACGTAGTTGTTGTCAACGTAGTTGTTGTCAACGTCGTCCTCGTCCTCGTAGTTGTTGTCAACGTAGTTGTTGCCAACGTCGTCGCCGTTGCTTCTCGCTGCTGCGCTCGTCGTCGCGCTCGCTGCCGCAGCAAGCTCTCGCCATCGTCCCCGCCCCGCCGGGCCGCGGCCGAGCGCGGGCGCGGGCCCGCGCGGAGAGGGCGCGGGGCGGGGGATTTATCCGCAACCACCGCCCGGGGGATCACCTTCGAGGGCGTCGGCAGTTGGCGGCGCGCCGAGGTAAAACAAGGCTAGGATCGGGATAAATCGCTCCAGAGCGTTCCGGAGCGCTCTCAGAGCGTTCCGGAACGCTCTAGAGCGGCCGGGGCGCCCAATACATCCTCCAAACCCGCCGATTCTCAGAGATTTCGAGTTATCCCGATCCGATTTTGTCCCGATCTTCGCGTCGTTTTAAGAGGGGAGGAGGGGGTGAAGGCGTCTCAGAAGGAGGCTGCTTCTCAGAAGGCGCCGGCCGACGAGGCCCACGCCTTCTGACAAGCAGCCCCCTTCTAAGGAGCCTGCCTCCCTCCTCCATAGCCTCCCCCTGCGCGCCGCCAAGCCAGGTGGGTAAAGGAAGGGGAGACCGAAGGGTCGATCCCCTCTCGAGTATCCGTCGGTAAAGGGGGTAATGGACGATGATGAGGTTTTACCCTTCTGTACTGTCGAACAGTCAGTGTGTACATACTGTCATGTGGCAATTCGCATTCTCTTTCGCACTCTCATCTGGACATGGTCCTTGCCTCCTTGGGCCGGAGCGTGGATGTCGTAACCTCTCTATGCGTACACGTGCTGGGGAAAGCAAAGGCCAGACAGCACTACCGCGCTTCCCTGCTGGAATTCGTTCTGGCGTCGGTGTCGGTTAGTGTCGTGTTGGCAGGTGTCTCGGTCGTCTTGTACGGGTGCTGGGCTCCCGTCGATGATATGAAGTCGGAGTCCATGCTCATCCAGGTGGTTGTGTCGGAGGCTACGTGGATCCACGTAGTATCATTCATGGCGTCACTCAAGCCGTCGTTAGTGCGCGTGGTCGTAATCCGCTGTCGGAGGTAGCCGTGCAATTCGTCTTCCCACTTTTTCGGTTGTCGACCTTGTTGGCGCTGTCCACGTTGAGTGAGCAACTTGTTGAGCCCATCGGGTGGCGCTGTCACGGGCCACTGTGTGGGCCTGTCTCCACAGAAGTCGTCGCTGTGTCGTGACCCATGGCTCCATATCGTGTAGGTCCATCAAGTAAGTCGCTCTGTGTGGCGTGGCGGATGAAGTCGAGCCACGTCTCAGTAAGGTCATCAGCGATCAGGTTGAGTTCGGGTTCGTCGGGGTTGCTGCCGACTTCATCGTCAGATGACGTGGTGGTAGATGAACTGGTGGTCGTTGAAGTAGAAGCCGCGAATGTGGCGGAAGTGCTGTCCGAGAAATGGTTTGGCGGAGTGGTTGTAGCCTGTGCAGTGTGCTCGTCGTGGTGGTTCTTCTGGCGTCGTGGCGTGCTGATGATCATTATGATCATTATTCGTCGCGTGGTGTTGGCTATGACATGTATGTCCAAAGGGCGTAGCAATGACATGTATGTCATTGCCATGTCATTGCCACGCCCTCGTGGTCTGGGCTCCAGGGCGCGATTCCGCGGGTGCGCGGTCGAACGGATACGTTTCGCGCGGGGCATCCACGAAAAGAACGCCCTGTATCGGTGGGGTCGCGGCCCAAGGGGCCCGGCCCGCGAGGACTTGGATACGGATACGCTGGGTTTCTTAATAAGCGTGGGGGGTACCCCCCCGACGGGGGTCTACCTTGCCTCGTCGCCGCGCCGCGACGGGGGTCGGAGCGCCTTCGGCGCACGGTGGCTGCCCGCGACGGGGGTCGATGTGGGGCTGTCCGCGGGGGTGACGCTCCCCCGACGCTTATTACGAAACTCGTGGTGTGTGTGTATGTGTGTGCGTGCGTGCGTGCGTGCGTGCGTGTGTGTGTGTGTTGTGTCGTGTTGTGTTGTGTTGTGTTATGTGGTGTTATGTTGTGTTGTGTTGTGGGGTGCTGTGTTGGGTTGTGTGTTGTGTGTTGTGTGTTGTGTGTTGTGTGTTGTGTGTTGTGTGTTGTGTGTTGTGTTGTGTTGTGTTGTGTTATGTGTTATGTGTTGTGTTGTGTAGTGTCTTGTCATGTATTACCTTGTGTTGTGTTGTGTGTTGTGGGTTGTGTGTTGTGCGTTGTGTGTTGTGTGTTGTGTTGTGTTGTGTTGTGTCATGTGTTGTGCTGTTGTGTGTTATGTGTTGTGTTATGTGATGTGTGTTGTGTGTTGTATGTTGTGTGCTATGTGATGTGTATGCGTGTGTGCGAAGGCTCGTGCGCGCGTGTGTGTGTGTGTGTGCGCGTGTGCGTGTGTGCGTGTGTGTGTGTGAGTGCGTGCGTGCGTGAGTGCGTTGTGCGTTGTGCGATATGCATTGTGTGTTGTGTGTTGTGTGTTGTGTGCTGTGTGTTGTGTGGTGTGTGGTGTGCGTTGCGTGCTGTGTATTGTGTGTGGTGTGTGTTGTGTGGTGTGTGGTATGTGTTGTGTGTTGTGTGCGGTGTGTTGTGGGTTGTGTGCTGTGGGTTGTGTTTTGTGTTGTGTGTTGTGTGTCGCGTGTCGTGTGTCATCTGTTGTGTGTGTTGTGTGTTGCGTGTTGTGTTTTGTGTATTGTGTGGTGTGTAATGTGTGTTGTGGGTTGTGGGTTGTGGATTGTGGGTTCTGGAGTGTGGGTTGTGGGTTGTGGGTTGTATTGTTTGTGTTGTGTGTTATGTGATGAGTGTTGTGTGCTGTGGGTTGTGGGTTGTGGGTTGTGGGTTGTGGATTGTGTGTTGTGTGTTGTGTGGTGTGTGTGATGTGTGTTATGTGTTGTGTAGTGTGTATTGCATATGTCGTGGTGTGTGTTGTGTGTTGTGTTGTGTGCGGTGTATTGTTTGCTGTGTGTTGTGCGTTGTGAGGTGTAATGTGTGGTGTGTGTTGTGTGTTGTGTGGTGTGTGCTGTGTGATGTGCTGTGCGTTGTGTGGTGTGTGATGTGTGTTGTGTGTTGTGTGTTGTGTGTTGTGTGTTGTGGGTTGTGGGTTGTGTGTGGTGTGGTGTGTGTTGTGTGTTGTGTTGTGTGTTGTGTGTGGTGTGAGGTGTGTGTTGTGTGGTGTGTGGTGTGTGTTTGTGCTGTGTTATGTGTTGTGTGTTGCGTTGTGTGCTGTGTGTTGTGTGCTGTGTGTTGTGTGTTGTGTGGTGTGTGTTGTGTGGTGTGTGTTGCGTGTTGTGTGTCGTGTGGTGTGGGTTGTGGGTTGTGGGTTGTGGGTTGCGGGTTGTGGGTCGTGGATGTGGGTTGTGGGTCGTGGGTTGTGGGTGGTTGGTTGTGGGCTGTGGGTTGTGGGCTGTGTGTTGTGTGTTGTGCGGTGTGGGTTGTGTTGTGTTGTGTGACGTAGGTTGTGTGGGTTGTGTGTCGTGTGGTGTGCTGTGTGGTGTGTGGTGTGTGCTGTGGGCTGTGCGGTGTGTGTTGTGTGCTGTGCTGTGTTGTGTGTTGTCTGTTGTGTGTTGCGCCCTGTGAATTGTGTAGTGTGTGTGTGTGTTGTGTGTTGTGTGTTGTGTGTTATGTTGTGCGTTGGGTGGTGTGTGGTGTGTGGTGTGTGGTGTGGGTTGTGGGTTGTGGGTTGTGGGTTGTGGGTTGTGGGTTGTGGGTCGTGGGTTGTGGGTTTTGGGCTGTGGGTTGTGGGTTGTGGGTTGGGTGTTGTGTGTTGTGTGGTGTGCGCTGTGTGATGTGTGTTGTGTGGTGTGTGTTGTGTTGTCTGATGTGGGTTGTGTGTTGTGTGTTGTGTGGTGTGCGTTGTGTGTTGTGTGTTGCGTGCTGTGTGTTGTCAGTCGTGTGGTGTGTGGTGTGTGATGTGTGTTGTGTGGGTGTGGGTTGTGAGTTGCGGGTTGTGGATTGTGGATTGTGGGTTGTGGGTTGTGGGTTGTGTGGTGTGCGTTGTGTGTTGTGGTGCGTGGTGTGTGGTGTGTGTTGTGTCGTGTGTTGTGTGTTTTGTGGTGTGTGTTGTGTGTGGTGTGTGTTGTGTGTTGCGTGTTTGTGTAATGTCTGTTGTGTGTTGTGCGGTGTGTGGGGTGGGTTGTGGGTTGTGGGTTGTGCATTGTGGGTTGTGGTTTGTGGGTTGTGTGGTGCGTGGCGTGTGTTGTGTGGTGTGTGTTGTATGTTGCGCGTTGTGTGTTGTGCGTTGTGTGTTGTGGTTTGCGTTGTGTGTTGTGTAGTGTGGTGTGTGTTGTGTGTTGTGTGGTGTTTTGGGTCTTGTGTTGTGTGTTGTGAGTTGTGTGTTGTGTGCTGCGTGGGTGTGTGTTGCGTGTTTTGTGTTGTGTGCTGTGTCGCGTGGTGCAAAGTGTGTGGTGTGTTGTGTGTGCGGTGTGCTGTGTGTTGTGTGTTGTGGTGTGTGTTGTGTGTTGTGCGGTGTGCGTTGTGTGGTGTGTGTATTGTGTGTTGTGGGTTGTGTGTTGGGTGGTGTGTGTTGTGTGTTGTGTGTTGTGCGTTGCGTGTTGTGTGGTGTGTGTTGTGGTGTGTGTTGTGTGGTATGTGGTGTATGTGTTGTGTTGTGTGTTGTGTGTTGCGTGGTGTGTTTTGTGTGTTGTGCGGTATGTGTTGTGTGGTGTGGGGTGTGGGGTGTGTGGTGTGTTGTGCGTTGTGTTGTGTAGCGTGCGGCGTGTGAACGGTGGTGTGTGTTGTGTTGTGTATTGTGGATTGTGGGTTGTGGGTTGTGGGATGTGTGTCGTGTGTTGTGTGTTGTGCATTGTGTGATGTGTGTTGTGTGTCGTGTGTTGTGGGTTGTGTGGTGCGTGTTGTGTGTTGTGTGCTGCGTGTTGTGTGTTGTGTGCTGAGTGTTGTGGTATGCGTCGCGCGATGTGCTGTTTTTTGTGCGTTGTGCGCTGTGTGATGTGTGTTGCGTGGTGCGTGTTGCGTGGTGTGTTGTGTGGCGTGCGGTGCGTGGTGTGTTGGGTGGTGTACGGTGTGTGTGTGTGCGCGTGTCGTGTGTAGTGTGTTGTGTGGTGTGTGGTGCGTGGTGTGTGGTGTGTGGTACTGTGTGATGTGTGGTGTGTGCGGTGTGGGGTGCGGGGTGTGGGGTGTGGGGCGCGGGGTGCGGGGTGTGAGGTGCGGGGCGTGGGACGTGGGGCGTGGGCGTGGGGTGCGGGGTGTGGGCGTGGGGTGTGGGATGCGGGGCGTGGGGCGTGGGGCGTGGGGTGCGGGGTGTGGGGTGTGGGGTGTGGGGCGCGGGGTGGGGGGTGGGGGGCGGGGGGTGGGGGGTGTGGGGTTGTTTCGGTGTGGGGGTGTGGCGGGGGTCAAAGTAGCCGGCTCGAACGAGCCAGAAGGCTCAGTCCACTCCCACCCGCCGCCCCCACAACGCAAGAAGCAAGTGCGTCGCGCCCGCCACCTGTCGCTCATCTTACACCGCGGGCGGCTAGACGTTCAGCGCGAGACACGAGCTGCGTCCTATTCCTGCCGCGTACTGAGCAAAGTCGACGAGAAACAAGACCGCGCGCGATGTACGCCGCGCCCCGTTCAGGCCTCTCATGTTGCACCGCCGGCGACAACATGTCCAGCGCGCGAAGTGCGCCGCGTCTCATTCTAGCCACGCGCGTTGCACCGCCAATCGTTTCGCTCCTGCCGCGCATGGAGGAGGGGGGGAAGAGGAGGAGGGGGAGGAGGGGAGGGAGAGAGGGAGGGAGGGAGAAACTGAGGAAGACGAGAACGCCTCTTGGGAATTCGCGGGGCGTTTTGGGAACTTTCTGGTATACGCTTGGGGGTCTCCTGGATACATCTATTCCTGGTTGGAACATTGCCAACAAAAGTCGGTACTAACCTCACAGTCCTTCAAACACAAAATGAAAATAAATATCCTCTCGGGGGTCTCCTAAAGAATTTGTTTGAACCGCACTCGATTTAGGCATTATGACTTGCCGCCCGCCCAACTCCTCAACCCGACGGGCCGCAGCGTCGACGACAAGAAAGTCCATGTCGACGAGCAGGCGTCCCCACGCGATGCGCGCCGCGTCCCATTCCCGCTACGCGATTCGCAGCGCCGACGAGGAGAAAATACATGTTGGCAAAAAACGTGGACGTTGCTGTGTTTTTTGACTGGTAGGACGGGGGGTCCCGCGTAGGGTTGGCCAGGAGTCCGCGCGCGATGTGCGCCGCGTCCCATCCGTGCTACACGTTTCGCAGCGTCGACGACAAGAAAGTCAATGTTGACGAGAAAAACGTCGACGTTATATTGTTTTTCATGGGTAGGACGCGACCACCCGTTTAGGGCGACCTAAGCGATGTTCATTCCGTTCCATTCCTGCTACACGTTCCGCAACTCGACGACACGCCGGCGAGAAAAAATGTGAGTTTGTGTTGTTGTGTTTTAACAGTTAGGACGGCGGGGTTGCTATCGGCCCGCGAGGTGGAGATGTGGGGGTGTTTAATCATAGGAAGTAGGGGGGTGCGGGGTGGGGGCGGGAGGGGGGGGGTGGAGGGTGGGGGGTGGGGGGGGGGGGTGGGGGGGGTGGGGGTGGGGAGTGGGGCGTGGGGGCGTGGGGGTGTGGGGCGTGGGGGTGCGGGGGCGTGGGGGTGTGGGGGCGCGGGGGCGTGGGGGTGTAGGGGCGCGGGGTGCGGGGGTGTGGAGCTGTTTCGGTGTGGGGGTGTGGCGGGGGTCAACTTAGCCAGCTCGAACGAGCCAGAGGGCTCCGTCCACGCCCACCCGCCCTCCCACAATATAAGAAGCAAGTGCGTCGCGTCCGACGACAGTCGCTCATCTTACACCGCGGGCGGCTAGACGTTCAGCGCGCGACATGAGCTGCGTCCTATTCCTGCCACGTATTGAGCAACGTCGACGAGAAACAAGACCACGCGCGATGCACGCCGCGCCCAGCTCCTCAACCCGACGGGCCGCAGCGTCGACGACAAGAGAGTACATGTTGACGAGCAGGCGTCCCCGCGCGATGTGCGCCGCGCCCCATCCCCGCTACGCGATTCGCAGCGCCGACGAGGAGAAAATACATGTTGGCAAGAGAAACGTCGGCGTTGCGGTGCTGTTTGACAAGTAGGACGGGGGGTCCCGCGTAGGGTTGGCCAGGCGTCCGCGCGCGATGTGCGCCACGTCCCATTCGTGCTACACTTTTCGCAGCGTCGATGACAAAAAAAACTATGTTGTCGAGAAAAACGTTGACGGTGTATTGTTTTTTGATAGGTAGGACTCCACCACCCGCTCAGGGTCACCCAAGCGATGTTCATTCCGTCCCATTCCTGCTACACTTGTCACAGCGTCGACGACAAAAAAGTCTATGTTGACGAGAAAAACGCTGAACTTGTATTGTTTTTGATGGGTAGGACGCGACCACTCGCTTAGGGTTACCCAACCGATGTTCATTCCGTCCCGTTCCTGCTACACTTTCTGCAACTCGACGACACGCTGGCGAGAAAAAAATGAATATGTTTTGTTTTTTACAGTTAGGGCGGCGGGGTTGCTATCGGCCGGCTCTGTGGGGGTGGTTAATCATAAGAAGTAAGGATGGGGCGTGGGGACACGGGGGTGTGGGGCGTGGGTGTGTGGGAGCGTGGGGGTGTGGGGGCGTGGGGCGTGGGGGCATGGGGTGTAGGGGTGTGGGGGCGTGGGGGTGTGCGGGTGTGGGGGTGTGGGGGGTGAGTGGGGGTGTGGGGGTGTGGGGGTGTGGGGGTGTGGGGGCGTACGTACGTGTGTGTGTGTGCGTGTGGGTGTTTGTATGTACGTGTGCGTGTGCGTGTGCGTGTGCGTGTTCGTGTGCGTGTGCGTGTGAGTGTGCGTGTGCGTGTGCGTGTGAGTGTGCGTGTGCGTGTGCGTGTGCGTGTGCGTGTGCGTGTGCGTGGCGTGTGCGTGTGCGTGTGCGTGTGCGTTCTCGTGTGCGTGTGCGTGTGCGTGTGCGTGTGCCTGTGCGTGCGCGTGTGCGTGTGCATGTGTGTGTGCGTGTTGGTGTGCGGTGTGTGGTGTGTGTGTTGTGGATTGTGTGTAACGTGTGTTGCGTTGTGTTGTGTGTTGCGTGTGGTGTGTGTGTTGTGTGTTGTGCGTTGTGTGCTGTGCGTTGGGTGGTGTGTATGTTGTGTGTTGTGTGTGTTGTGTGTTGTGTGATGTGTGTTGGGTGTATGTTGTGTGGGTTGTGTGTTGCGTGTGTTGTGTGTGCGTGTGTTGTGTGAGTGGTGTGTGTGTGGTGTGTTGTGTGTTGTGTGTTACGTGTTGTGGGTTGTGTGCTGTGTGTTGCGTGCTGCGTGTTGTGGGCTCTGTATTGTGTGGTGTGTGTTGTTTGTTGTGTGGTATGTGTTGCCTGCTGTGTGTTGTGTGTTGTGTGATGTGTGTTGTGTGTTGTGCGGTGTGTGTTGTGTGTTGTGTGTTGTGTGTTGTGTGTTGTGTGTTCTGTGTTGTGTGTTGTGGTGTGTGGTGTGTGGTGTGTGGTGTGTGGTGTGTGGTTAGTTTGTGTTGTGTGTTGTGGATTGTGTGTTGTGCTGTGTTGTGTGTTTGTGCTATTTGCTGTGTGATGTGTGTTGTATGTTGTGTGTTGTGTGTTATTTGTTGTGTGGTGTGTGTTTTGTGGTGTGTGTTGTGTGTTTGTGCTGTGTGCTGTGTGTTGTGTGGCGGGTGTTGTGTGTTGTGTGTTGTGTGGTGTGTTTTGTGTTGTGTGTGTTGTGTGGTGTGTGGTGTGTGTGTTGTGTGCTGTTGTGTGTGTTGTGTGTTGTGGTGTGTGTTGTGTTATGTGGTGTGTGTTGTGTGTTGTGTGGTGTGTGGTGTGTGGTGTGTGTTGTGTGTTGTGTTGTGTGTTGTGTGTTGTATTGTTTGTTGTGTGTGGTGTGTGGTGTGTTGTGTATGGTGTGTGGTGTCTTGTGTGTGGTGTGTGGTGTGTGGTGTGTGGTGTGTAGCGTGTGTAGCGTGTGATGTGTGATGTGTGGTGTGTGGCGTGTGTTGTGTGGTGTGTGGTGTGTGCTGTGTGGTGTGTGGTGTGTGGTGTGTGGTGTGTGGTGTGTGTGTGTGTGCGTTTCACCCACGGGGACATAGACACAGCTGTCCCCCCCAGGGCCAAGCATTCTTCGTGTCGACCGCCTGCCGAGGTCCCCGAAGGTCGAGGCGGTGGTCGTGGATAGCTACGTTAGGTCGGGCACGTCCCCCTACAGGCGGGTTTTGGACGAAAAATGAAAAAAAACACCCCAAACATGCTCAAAATTTGCTTTAAAACAAAAACAAAACAAAAAACACCCCCCCAAAAAAAAACGTCCCCTAACTATTTTGTGACTATTTGAAGATTGCCCCTGTAGAGGGACATGCCCGACCGAAAGCTACGTCCCAGCCTCAGGTAGAGGGGGGCAGGGGCGGCCCTCGCTGAGCCCCAGGCAGTTGACGCTCCAGGTGGTGCGCTTCCACGGCGACGAGGGCACTTCCGTCACCGGGTCTCGGGGTCGGGAGGGGGGGGGGGGGGGCCAGGCCCTGAAGACCCCGGCGTCGCATCCCTGCGTTTTCTCGAAGACGAAAAAACGGCGTAACACACAAACGTTCGGAGCTCCGCGCGGATTTCTTGGATCTGCGCTGGGACCCCCTGGCGGCGCCTCCGGCGCCGCCCCTGGCGGCGCGTGCCGCGCGCCAGGGGCGGGGGTCCCAGCGCGGATCCAGGAAATCCGCGCGGAGCGCCAAACGTTTGTGCTTACGCCGTTTTTTGTTCCTCGATTTTTCTCGCACCCGTGGGGAAGTCAGGGGGCCACCTGCGAACCCTGCCCCTACCCCCCACGATTTCTGAGGGGGAGGGTGGGCTTCACTTCGCTCGGGAGAGCCCGAGCAAAGCGAACCCTACCCTGCCCCTCAGAAATCGTAGGGGGTAGGGGTAGGGTTCGCAGGTGGCCCCCTCTGTTTACGCCGTTTTTTGTTCCTCGATTTTTCTCGCACCCGTGGGGAAGTACCAGGGGGGGTGACCACTGGGGGGGTCGCCAATTCCTCGAGGAGGCGACACCCCCCGAGACCACCCCCAGAGCCTTCCGAAGCGGCCCCCCATGGCCAGAGAAGCCTCCAGAGAGCCTCGATCCCCAGAGATGCGATGCCTGGACCTTTTCGATGCGGAGTCTCCCAGAGTCCCGTCGGGGATCTGCTGACCGCCGAATTGTTACGACAAGTTCGGCATATTTGATTTTCAATCCGTTCCAGTGCAACTTCGGCTCTAATATCTTGCAGCGCGGAGAGCGCTTAGCACCGAGGATCCCATCATAGCAGAGTGGTGGGCCGCGCATAACAGCAAAAATCGTCCACGTCTTGAGTCAGTCACTGCACCTCATTCCTTGGGACAGCGCAAACCTGGGTCAGTCAGGTCTTGCAGGCTGCACTGCAAGGTGCTGCAGGATGCACTGCAGGCTCCTGCGCGCCAGCCCGGGTCAGTGCGCCTGGCTCTGCAGCATCCTGCAAGAGCCGGCGCCCTGGCTGACCCCTGTTTGGGAGCGTTTTCTCATTCGGCGTTTCGACATTGGGCGGAAGGAGGGGGGGAAGGAGGGGGGTCTGGCTCCAGACCTCTGCTTAGCGCGACTGTTTGCAACCGTGCGTCCTATGGGGGAGACCCCACCTGCTTGAAACGGGCGCCAAAAACAGCCAAGATCTACTCCATGAGGGGGGGGAGGGGGGGGTGCGAGGGCGCGCGCCGATCGGCAAAACAACCAATAAGACAAGGATCACAAGAGCCGCCCGTCGTGACTGTGTTTTGTAACTGTGTTTTGTGCGTGTTTGGTTCCAGGCGCGAGCATGCCTGGGCCCAGGTACCTCGATCTCCAGGAGGAGCTGGTGATAAGACGAAGCTAGGACGCGGGTAACAATTGTTGTTGACACTCACACTCCAGACGGCTCAAGGACCACCTCGCCTTCGCGCCCGTCGACGAACACTCTTCTGGGGTCGCCCGCACGAAGCTCGGACCCCAGCGGCGTCTTAGGCAGCAAGCCACCCCAGGGGCCAAAAAAAACGACGAGGAGGCATCGGGAATCTCTGAGATCTGGCGGTTCTGAGGGGTGTCTCCGGCGCCGCGGCCTTCTCAGAATGTTCCGGAACGCCATGAAAGGGCGTTCCAGGACGCTGGGGAACGGACTTCTCCTCGTCCTGTAGCCCCAAGGTGAGCCCCAGCGCTGAACCCCCTCTCGCCGTCGCTCGGACGTCGATTCCCTGTGCATCTTCGCGGTTTCGTGCGTGTTTTTGTTGGCCCAAGGGTCGACGATGTTTCTCGACGGTCCTCGCCGCGAAAAAATGCACGTAGAGTTCCCTGGGGCTACGATCCTCGTGAGGGGTGTGCCGAAATCGCTCGAGGCCGCCATGCGAACCCTGCCACTGGGGCCTTCGGTGGAGCTCCCTATGGGGCCACGACCCTCAACGATCCTCGTGAGGGGTGTGCCGAGATCTCTCGAGGCCGCCATGCGAACCCTGCCGCTGCGGCCTTCGGTGGAGCTCCCTAAGGGGCCACGACGCGTGTGAGGGGTGTGCCGAAATTGCCCGAGGCCGCCATGCGAACCCTGCCACTGGGGCCTTCGGTTGAGCTCCCTGTGGGGCCACGATCCTCAACGATCCTCGTGAGGGGTGTGCCGAGATCTCTCGAGGCCGCCATGCGAACCCTGCCGCTGCGGCCTTCGGTGGAGCTCCCTAAGGGGCCACGACGCGTGTGAGGGGTGTGCCGAAATCGCCCGAGGCCGCCATGCGAACCCTGCCACTGGGGCCTTCGGTTGAGCTCCCTGTGGGGCACGATCCTCGTGAAGGGTGTGCTGAAATCGCTCGAGGCCGCCATGCGAACCCTGCCACTGGGACCTTCGTTGGAGCTCCCTTGAGGCCACGATCCTCATGAGGGGTGTGCCGAGATGGCCCGAGGCCGCCATGCGAACCCTGCCACTGGGGCCTTCGGTGGAGCTTCCTATGGGGCCACGATCCTCGTGAGGGGCGTGCCAAAATGGTTGACATGCGGAGGGCAGAGGCAAGGATGGGAGGATTTTTTTGGACATCAACATCAAGGATGAGTGCCCGCCCAGACGATTAGAGCAGGCTGGCTGGCCAGTGCCAGCAAAAGAGAACTAACACCTGAAGACAGAGGAAAGGCAGGAGGCCACATAGACATCTCCAGCTGGCTGGAGGATTCCCCGTGGCCAGCTGCTTCTCCCCCAGGCGTTAGTCAGAACTAGAGTCGCCCTCGTCTCGATGCGGCAGCTTCGAAACGAGAGGGGCCTCGTCTTCTTCCTGCCGAAGAGGGGACGAGACACCTTGCAACACGAGGCCTGGGGCCTGAGGCTGAAAAGGCGAGTCCCGAGGCGGGCCGCTCGCCGCTGCCAGGAGACGCCGTGCGATCGCGGCACGGCGTCTCTCTCGCGCCCCCTCCTCCTCCGAGGCCGAGGCGGGGGGAGGCTCAGACAAAGGGGCGGGAACCTCCTCCTCCTCCACGTCTGGGACAAAACCAAAAGAATGGCTGCCCCAGGGGCCGCGTTCTACCGTGACCTCTGGGCGCTTAGGGTGGCGCCCTCTGCGGATCAGCCCCCAGCTGTTGTGAAAAGTTGACCAAGTCGGCCCAAGGCACCTGCCTCCCAGTCCTGCGACTCTGCCGTGAGACGAGTAACAGAAACACTTCGTGCAGACTACCAGCGACGCCTGGTCAGAGCAAGACAACGCGATGCAAGAGTGGCCCCTTTTTTCCAGCGCACCTGACTCGAGACCCGCGATCGGCTTACAACGAGGAGCGCCAGGGGAAGGGCCGTGGGTTGACGCACGACTAACTCTGCCACAGGTCATGCATTTCCAGAAGCCTGGGGGTGCCGCCAACTGTGCAACCTGAATAATCGTCCACTGGCATCTAGCAGACGTCGAATTCATAGAAAATGAGACCGACGGCTTAGTCCAGGAGACTTCGCCGAGGTCGAGGCGTGGCCAACTAGGGAGCACTTTCGCGGCTAGCTGACACACAGCACGGGACATTTTGATGTCAGGATCCAGTCTAGCAGCGTCCTCCGCAGACGGCTGCGGATGACCCGGGTAGCCTTCACCGCCAGACGCCTTTTCGGCACCGACATCCGCAAAATGATTCCCAAAACGGCACATCTTATCGAATTCAGAGGTCCAGTCATCGAGCGATTGATGCGCCTTGACTTTGTGGAGAGCATTTACCTTCCACATGTCGTGCAACAGAGACAGAGCGAAACCCCTATAGCAGCGTTTCGGCGACAGCTGGCCCAAGGGTTGCAGAGAAAAGTGATCCTTGACTAGCTGCGCATCAGTATAAAACTCCGACGGAGCACTGGCAAAAAAGACGGCTTGGCAGAAAGCGGCAAATTCACCTGCAGGAGCTGACTGCGGGTACGTCGGCGGAACAGGACCATACACCATGGCCCGCAAGTCGCCAGACTGGTCAACAACTGCGAAGCTCCAACCAGCACGCCAAAGCTCGCGCACCGCATGCCTTAAGGCGCTCCCGTCAGTGAAGATATGCCCGCAGAAATCGAAACTCTGGGGATCCTGGGGGGGCCCTTCAGGAGCAAAGGAGGTGGCTGAGGGCTCCACAGAGGGCTTGGGAAAATAATCCCCAGGATGCGCAAAGGCCCCGTAACAAGACAGCACACTACCAGGCTCCCGTAAGGCTCTATCGATGACTTCAGGCTCCACAAGGCACTCCCGAAGCTCCTGGACGTCTGGGCAACGGCAGACCCAGAGGCGGTGGTGGAGGGTGTCGGGGGCGGTACCGCACTTGTCGCACGTCACGCTAACGTCGCACCCGAGGTCCCTGGCTTTTTGACGAGTCCACACAGCATTGGTGGCGACAGCCCTGATGCAGCCCTTCTCGAAGGCCGAGAACCGTTTGCTACGCAGGGAATGTTTGACCACGTCGAAGCAGCGACGATGAGGAACACCCCACTTAGCCCCTGCGCCCCACCCCAATCCACGAAACACAGCAGCCCGAAGGTGGAGGCGCATAAGCTGGGGGGAGATGAGGGTCAGGGAAAGGATCACCCCTTGGTCCGTTGCAAAGGTGGCGAAGTCCCTCATCGCCCAGGAGATCCTCTCCAAGGACTTGCGCATGGCGGCGACGGGGCCTCCGACTGCACGCCACGAACAGGATTCGTTTAGAAAACACCTTCCCAAGCCCGCCTCAGCTCCCTGAAACTGAGCGAGCCTTCAAAGGCCCGAACTTGGGCGCACCAAACCTCCTTGTGCCAACGTAAAATCGGGGCAACCGAACCAATCCAAGCGGGGCCCCCTCCCAAATGAGACAAAACCGTCAGGGAGCGTTGGCCAGCTGAGGGTTTGATGGTGCTCGCCGCCGAGCGGCGCAGGTGGAGGAGCTCGTGGTCCGTGACCCCGCGCACCTCGCTGCCGTAGAGCACACCTGGGAGAGGCCCTGCCGTGAAGACCCTCAGGGTGCGTCGAGGCCCTAGGGCAGAGCGAAGGTTGGCAACACGGCGGGCACGTTTCTTAAAGAGCCGAAGTCTAGACTTGAGTTTCACTCCCCTCCCCTTAGTCCTCAAGCTCCTCCCCCCGTGTCATCAATGCCCAAATTGATGGAACTGTCCGCGATGGGACCCGTAAACTCAGCACCGAGAGCAGCCCGAATGGCACGGCCCACGGCCGCAGAAGAACAGACCAGGCTAGATTTGTCCTGCGCCACCTTCCCCCCTTATCCCATCGACAATGGCCCCATGAAGCTGCGGAGCCCCCTCGACAATCGAGCGAACCACTTCATTGAAGGCACCTACCGCAGACAACCCCGAGTCGTCAATATACAGGGCCAGGTCACAACAGGGGCGGAGAACAATCAAACCCAGGGCTTCAATGTTATTCACCCTGATGAGGGTAGTGGCCAGGGAACACCCCGCCACAATCCCCGAGAAGACGAACCACGGACCATCCATACACCCGCCGAGGGAAAGGAATCGAGGGGCCCGATAGGCCCTGATGGCCAGTCTGGCCACGGCGACGGGGAAGTCCAACCTTTCACACCGCGCAAGCAGACGATCCAGATCGATCAGCTCATAGTATTTATACATGTCCCAGAGTAGAGTGGCAGCATGTTCCTTCCTGGAGACCCCGCTTTCACTCTTGACACATTGGCGCCACACAACATCGGCGGCCCCTTGATACTTATCAGCGGCAAAGTAAGGCCGAGCGTGCCCCCCTTCCCACTTTTCCGCCAAACCCCTTCTCGCTTTCCCCCACAGGCGATACGGGCTCATGAAAATGCCGATGGGCCTGAAACCTCCCGACGGTTTGCCCAGCAGGGCCAGAACGGTGGCATCCAGCTGGGCAGGCAACATGCTAGAGATTTCCATAACCTGGAGGATCCTACACCAGGCCAAAACCCCTGGGACCGAGATCATACTGAAATGTCTCATATGGAAACCATCGAACCCGACAGCCGAGCTCGCCTTGCACATACGAGACAGACGTATGAGCTCATGGGGATCGAGGGAGGGAGATCGGGAGCAGGTTGGAAATCCTTAACCTGCCCAGTCGAGTGAGGAGCAGGAGTAGCTCTCCACAAAACCGTGAACTTGCTCCTCTCCGCGGCAAGCAAGGAGAGCGGGTCGCTGACCACGCAGCCGTGAGCTGACAGAGTCGAAGTCGGCTTCCACGGCTGGGGCTCAGCAGTGACCACGTGCGCACGCTTAGCTCCCTGTTCAATATTCTCCCGCAGCCAACTGCGCCAGGAAGCTCAGCTGCTGGTCCTAGCTGACGCCTCGGCTGCGGCAACCTCTCCTGAGACCTGCACCGCCAGGTAAATGGCATGGCCGGCGCTGTCCCTGAAACTGCGAACAGTAAATCCTGAGACCAGGGACTGCAGAGTGTCAAGGTAGTGGCGGTTGTCCCCTAAGTGGTTCAAAACAAACTGGGGGGGAGAACAGACAACACGTTTGAGAGCAACCAAGTTGGGGGGGAACGATCGCCAGAAGAGGTCCCCTGAGTGTCAATGAAAACAGTCCAGGACCCGATTGTAAAGCCAACGCACAGCGTAGAGAGCAGGGCGGTGAGGTTCGTCCTTGTCACGGCCAAAGACGGGTTGCCACGCAAACTGAGGAGCCTTGCCCCTAGCACCCCAGAACGGCAGAGAGACTTGCGTGGCCTCGGCCACTTCACATTCGGCCATGTTGGCCCAGAGCTTGTAGGCGAGGTCCAGCCTACGTTGAGTTTCAGCCCCTTTTCCCCGACGAGCGACCGCCACCGTGTCTTCCAAAAAGCACAGAACCGAGTCCCAGGAAGGGGGTTCCCGAATGGGCCCAATAGCTTGCTGTTTGGGAAGAGGAGGGGGCTTACGAAATTCCAAAACTTGCATCTGGGCAGGGTTAGGAAACAATTCCAAATCCACAGGGCTGCGTGGGGACAGGGGGGAATTGTTATTGACAGTCACCTGTTTGACGACCTTGCTGATGCCCGACGAGACGACGAAGTAGTCAAAAACTTTGAGACCTCCCTGGCTCCGAAGGGTGTAGCAGCCGTCGGTGGGGGTGATGAGCTGGCCTTTAAACTCTTGCACAAACTTGCTACGGCAAATGTCCCCAGGGGTCATGTTGAAGTCCCCGCCTACAATGATGGGAAGGTCCGTGTGGGAAGTGCTGGCGCCCACCTGCGAGAACAGCTCAATGTTGCGCTCGGATAGACCCTCTACGTCGCGCAGGTAAACAGACGCGACAAGAATGCGAAGCCCACCAGGAATGACCACAACTGCTGCGCCTGCACGGCGCGGGGCGATGATGAAGCCCGAGGAGAGCGCGCGCATGCCCAGGTAGGAGCGGACGAGCACAGCGATGCCACCCGACGTGCCCCCACCAGGCCCAGGTGCTGCAGGAGCCCAACATGATTTCCATCCTCGCCGAAAGAGCCACTGAGAGGCCGAAGCAATGTCATCATCATCGATGAGGTGATGCTCCTGTACCAGAAGCACATGCGCAGTGACTCTGCTCAGCCACTTGTGCTTCAAAGAGAGCCAGCCTGTAATATTGCAAGCCTGGGCTACAAGAGAGAAATCCTGCACTGGCGGAGCAGGCGGGGGTGCAAACCTGCACCCTCAGAACTGAAGAACACATCCTGGCTTAAAAGGGGGGACTCCCCCGTCGAGCGATGCAGCGAGGGCGCCGCACCCTGCTGCTGGTCAGGAAGGAGGCTCCCGGCGGGCAGCGGCGCCGCCGGCAGGAGCTGGAGCCAGAGGAGCGCCAGGAGCACGAGCTCCGCCACTCGCTGCAGGCGGCGCCCCAGCTCCTGGAGCGGCTGCCGCTGCCCCCGCCGCCCCCGACTTGATACGCTTGGTCGCGGATTGGAGGTAGTCCGCGACCCTCTTCCTGGCTTCCTCGGAGATCTCCTCTCCGCGAATGAAAGACTGGAAGGCCGACTCGTCCTCAGGTGAGACCTGAGGCATGTCAACGTCTGCAGACCCCGACTCCCCGCCCTCCCCACCCCCGCCAAAATTAGCCGCAGCAGGCTCAGCGGGCACAGGCGCGGCAAAGGTCTCACAGGCTGGCTTGAGTTTGGCCCAGGCCTCACGAATGGACCCCAGGTCGCCTCCCTCGAGCACGTCGTTGAAGGAGGCCATCTGCTCGGACAGGTCCTTGGCAGGAGCATCAGCGGCGAGAAGACGGACCTTGGCTGCCAGATCCTTGTACCGAGCACGGATCTGAACCTGCTGCGCCTCCGCCTCTGCCTTCTGCTCCTGGAGCCTGGCAAGCTTGTCCTGGCACTCAGATATCTGCTCATCCAAAGACGCCACGAACTTCTCGTTTTTGGTAAGTGAGTCCTGCACGTCGCGATGCTGCTGCAGAAGAGGAAGCGAGTCCTTGACCGACTCGGCTGAAGACTTGACACACGTAGCCGACTTCTGAATGCTTGCAGCAAGGGCATCGCGTTCTGGGAACTCTTCCTTGAACTGTTCCATGAGAAGAGCCATCTGGGCAAGCATGGCTGCGGGAGTGCGGGGTGGTGCGAGAGCTCCTCCTTTGCCTCCGTCACTCCCACCCTTACCTCCACCCTTTTTGCCCTTGAACCCCTTCTTGTCCCCTCCGTCGGCCTTGGGCGGACCGAACTGCCACTGACCAGAAGGCTGATGAGCAACATTAGGGTCAACTGGAACCACATGCCGAATGGGAGACCAACAGTGCGCACACCATTTATACCACGGCTTGTTGCACTTGATCGCGCCACACGCCGAACACTTAGCCCCTCCATCGCCTGGGGCCATATGACAGCGAGAACCACGAATGTGGGGTGAACCTGGCGGTAGAGCGTTACCGCCAGGGAAAAGAATTGTCGGACTGAACAGTCCTAGCACTGCCGCGGACTAGCGGTATCCGTGAATGCGCAAAAGTCTTGAGCCAAAATGGCTACGGAGCAAGGATGGGAGGAGGGAAGAGGGGGAGGAGAAGAGGAGAGGAGGAGACGCGGGGCGTTGCTCTTCAAAACGAGGGCCCCACACCACAGGATGGTTGGGAAAAATGTAACTGTCAACGACGTTCGAGTCGCTCAGTGCGTTTGCCTTGCGGCATTGTCTGCGGCCCGCAGCGTGCACATGTCGTCATATTCCCCCTATTACACCTCCTGCTGCACCTGACCCCCTGCTCCCAAGGTCGTCCACGGCGAAAGCAAAACCGAAAAACTACCGAAGCGACAGAAAAGCCGAAACCGACCGACCTCGACAGGCCGCGAGCAGCCTAAAAGGAAAAAGCGCGACGCGGCAACCACACACTAACCGACCGAACCGAATCGACCGAATGCAACCGACTGCGACGCATCCGAACCGATCGAGCCGCAAACATCTTTTGCTCCCCTCCCCATCCCTGGGGCAGGCCAGCGTTCGGGTCGATATCGTGGACGAGCAGAAAGATCGTGAACATCTGCAAGGCTCCAAGCAGCAGGTTGCCTCGGGGGCGGGCGGAGCGTCACGAGCTCTTGCCACACAGCGCACGGGCCATGGCACGCGCGCGGACGTGAAGCGCCACGCCTCCCGAGCGCGTGCGTACCTTCACGTGCGCGTGAACACAATTTTTCAGCGCAATTTGGGGAGTCCAGGGGTACTGCAGCTATGTGCCCTCATCGCTGCACTCCAACATGTCGTCGCGCTGCCATTCTCCTGAGCCTTACCCCTCCTCCTCCTGAGCTGATAGAGGCCTCCTAGATGGGGTCGGAGTAGATGGGGTCGAAAGATGGCGTCGCATCGATGATACATCGGCGATGTATCGGCGATGCACCGGCAATGCATCGCCGACGCCAGCGACGCATCGGCGACGTCGGCGTGGACATACACGGGCTGAGCATCGAGCCGCATCGCCGATGCATCGGCGATGCGGCGCGATCCTCCGACACCATCTACTCGGACCCCATCCAGGAGTCCTAGAGCTGAGGGCCAACGACACGGGGGAAATGGCTCGGGGAGGGACACACCGACCGTGCCTCGGCGGCTCCTCGCCGATGATCGGCGATGGGCCCCCGGTTGCGAATCCGCGCCTCCCTGGGCTTAAGTCGGGCCTGTCCCCCTACAGGGGGATTTTCGACGAAAAATAAAAGATACCCCAAAAATAATGAAAAAATCGAAAAACAGTCCGGGGACTATTTTGTTTGTACTTTTGGCCTTTTGGGGGCATTTCTGTGGTGTTTTTAACTTTTCGTCGACAATCCCCCTGTAGGGGGACACGCCCGACATAACCCTGGGCGTGCCCCCCCCCCTCCACGACCGCCGCCTCTCTCGCTGCCTCTGACGAGCGTTATGTCGGGCGTGTCCCCCTACAGGGGGATTTTCGACGAAAAACAAAAAATACCCCAAACAGGCCAAAAAATATTAGAAAAATAGTCCCCAGGCGTTTTTTAATTCTTTTCCCCATTTTGGGGGTATTCTTATTTTTCGTAGAAAATCCCCCTGCATGGGGGACAGGCCCGACTTAAGACGAGCGTGCGCGCGAGTGCGCCCGGGCCCCCGCGCAGCTCAGGGAGTGCGCGCAGCCGCCGCCGGGGGGCGCCGGGGGCCGCGGGGCCGCCACTGCACCTCCTCCGCTGCCTTACCCACCTCCTCCTCCTCCTCCTCCTCCTCCTCCTCCTCCTCCTCCTCCTCCTCCTCCTCCTCCTCCTCCTGCTCTTCTTCTTCCTCCTCCTCCTCCTCCTCCTCCCCCACCTCCTCCGCCTCCTCCTCCTCCACCTTCACCGCCTCCTCCTTCGCCTGCGCCCTGCCCTGCGCAGGCTCGTGCGCGCGGGGGCCCGTCTGGAGGGGGAGCGAAACGGCACAGGCCCGAGCTTGCGGAGGTCCGCGCGGAGTCCTCGGAGCGGCGGTGGAGGCCGCGCTGCCTGAGCCAAGTGCGAGGAGGTCTCCAGCGAAAGCGCGGCCCCCGAATTATAGTCGGGGCGTTGACCTAAGGGACGACAAATGAGGAACGAGGCCCCTCTTTCCCATATAGTAAACTCCGATTTGCCATGGAAAACCTCAGGAGAACCCAAGGAGCACTGTAAAGCAACTGAGGAACACGGAGCCCCTCCCCAACAAAAAGGGTTCCTTCTTCAGGGCCCCGACTGCATGCGCAAGGGAAGTCTCAGGCGTGAGCAGCTCGATGCTCACTTCTATAGAACAAGAACTGTTGATCCCACCCTGGCGGAGCCCACGGTGCTTTTCCGTTCGAGTGTCCCTCCCGCGGTTCGCACCGGCTTTTCCAACAGGAGAGACTTGAGGCTCACAACGTGTTGCTGGGCCATTGCTTACAAAACAACGACGACGACGACGACGACGGCGACGACGGCGACAACAACAACAACAACAACAACAACAACAACAACAACAACAACAACAACAACAACAACAACAACAACAACAACAATTACTAGCACGTGGGGACACTCCGTTCTCACCAGTGCCAGGGTTTTCATAGGAGGCGGGCAATACCCCCACTTTGTGGGGGGGCCGGTTCAAGCTCTACCAAATTTCCAAACGACTCTTCGCCACCACCCACACCCAGCTTCCCGCCCTATGACGTTCGGACACTTCACTTCGTGGCATGCGGACGACCGTGGCTACTATTCAGGGCCCCGCGGCCGACGACGACGGCGTGCGCGCGCGAAGAAAAAACGAATGTGTCCCGCATGGTATTATTTGACAGGGATGATGGCCCTGGCAGGTGCGCAACCGTTGTCGCAGAAGTTCGAAAAGTTGCTCGCAAAAGCCCGTTTGACAGAAATGTTTAAAAAGTGTTGGGTTTCCTACGAATCCGCAAGAGCGCGCGGGATGAGATTTTGACATTTTTTTGTTGAAAAACCATTGGTTTTTTGATGTTTTTATGTTAAAATCGCTCCGAACACTAAGCTTTTGGAAGGATTTCGTCTTGCGCGCGCGAATGTCCACTTTACCTTATTTTTTGCAAGGGATTCTTGAAATTTGATTATATTAGAACAAGAAATGTCATTTTCTATTGTTTTTTGCAAGGGAAAGCGGATTACAACAAAACAACCGGATCCTGTACACACCCTCTTTTCTGAGGCTTCCTCACGAAAATGATGAAAATGTAGCTGCGGCCTAGGCGGCGCAGGGGGGGCGCGCACCAGGGGGCCCAACAATAATTATTCTTTAGAATAAATAATGTTCAACAATTACTAGCACGTGGGGACACACCGTTCTCACCAGTGCCAGGGTTTTCATAGGAGGCGGGCAATACCCCCACTTTGTGGGGGGGCCGGTTCAAGCTCTACCAAATTTCCAAACGACTCTTCGCCACCACCCACACCCAGCTTCCCGCCCTATGACGTTCGGACACTTCACTTCGTGGCATGCGGACGACCGTGGCTACTATTCAGGGCCCCGCGGCCGACGACGACGGCGTGCGCGCGCGAAGAAAAAACGAATGTGTCCCGCATGGTATTATTTGACAGGGATGATGGCCCTGGCAGATGCGCAACCGTTGTTGCAGAAGTTCGAAAAAGTTGCTCGCAAAAGCCCGTTTGACAGAAATGTAGTGTTGGGTTTCCTACGAATCCGCAAGAGCGCGCGGGATGAAATTTTGACAATTAAAAAAAAAAATGGTTTGTTGATGTTTTTATGTTAAAATCGCTACGAAAACTAAGGTTTTGGAAGGATTTCGTCTTGCGCGCGCGAATGTCCACTTTACCTTATTTTTTGCAAGGGATTCTTGAACTTTGGTTATGTTAGAACAAGAAATGTCCACTTTAGCTTATTTTTTGCAAGGGAAAGCGGGCCGTAACGAAACAACCGGATCTGGATCACATCGTTTTGTCAAAGGTTTTCGCTCGAAAATGATGAAAACATGGCTGCGGCCTAGGCGCGGCGAGGGGGCCGTGCACCAGGGGCCCCAACAATAATTATTCTTTAGAAGTAATAATGTTCAACAACAACAACAACAACAACAACAACAACAACAACAACAATCAGTTGAAAGCTGTTCGCTCTTACTGGCACGCGCGTCTTGCATTCCGTATACCCCAACCCTCGATACGCGCCCAAGTCGGTTTCGATTGCACCCCCTTTCGGGGGGAAGCTCTTCCTTGTCGGCCACTGACTGAAGTGCGAAGAAGTCTCGAACGAGAGCGCCGTTTCTGAGTTCGGGGGCCTGTTTGGCCAGGTGCTTTCGGAACACCTATGGAGAATTATCGAACGAGAACCCTTGTCGCCATGTCCGGGCCTCCACCAGATCGCCTACGGGAAAGGCTCGAGCAAGAGCGCCGTTCCTGAGTTCGGGGGCCTTCTTGGCCAGGAAATCTCGGAGTAAATCGTGAGGAAATATCGAGCAGGAGCCCTTGTCGTCGTGGCGGGGCCTCCGCCAATTTAATTGAATTGCGAGGAAAGGCTCGAGCGAGAGCGCCGTTCCTGAGTTCGGCGGCCTCTCTGGCCAGGGTGTCTCGGGGTAAATGGTGAGGACATATCGAACGGGAGCCGTTGTTGTCGCAGCTGGGCCTCCAAGGGCCCACATCTAGGCTCAAGCCAACGCTCAAGCGGGAGCCTCGTTTTGAATGTAGCCGGCGTCGAAGCGAGAGCGCGCGGAACCGTTTCCGGAGATCAACAGCCTTTTGTTTTTGAAATGAGTATTCAACAACAACAACAACAACAACAACAACAACAACAACAACAACAACAATCACTTTACCCGAACGCTCAGTGTTCTCACCAGTGCCAGGGTTTTCATGCGACGCCAGCCAATACCCCCACTTTGTGGGGGGGCAGTGCAAGCTCTACCAAATATCCACACGACTCTTCGCCACCACCCACACCCAGCTTCCCGCCCTATGACGTTCGGACACTTCACTTCGTGGCCTGCGGACGACCGTGGCTACTACACTGGCGTGGAGTACACACCCACAGAAGTTGTTAAGCCTACGTTCGTACACCCACAGAATTTGTTAAGCCTTGTTAACCCACAGAAGTTGTTAAGCCTTCCACAGAACATCTGTTGCATATGATGCATATGGTACATGATACACATGTAACATAAATGTTGGAAAACCATTGGTTTTTTTAGGATTCGGACAGCGCGCGCGGGTGGAAATTTTGAAAAGTCGTGCAGGTGTTTTTCGAGGACCTACGGTGCGATTCGTGTGATTTTATGATGCGCGGTGCTAAAATTCTTAAGAAGCCCAATGGTTTTTGGAGATTTCGGCGTGCGCGCGCGAAGAAAAAACGAATGTGTCCCGCATGGTATTATTTGACAGGGATGATGGCCCTGGCAGGTGCGCAACCGTTGTCGCAGAAGTTCGAAAAAGTTGCTCGCAAAAGCCCGTTTGACAGAAATGTTTAAAAAGTGTTGGGTTTCCTACGAATCCGCAAGAGCGCGCGGGATGAGATTTTGACATTTTTTTGTTGAAAAACCATTGGTTTTTTGATGTTTTTATGTTAAAATCGCTCCGAACACTAAGGTTTTGGAAGGATTTCGTCTTGCGCGCGCGAATGTCCACTTTACCTTATTTTTTGCAAGGGATTCTTGAAATTTGATTATATTAGAACAAGAAATGTCATTTTATAGTGTTTTTTGCAAGGGAAAGCGGGGGGGAACAAAACAACCGGATCTTGATCACATCGAATTACCTGAGGCTTCCTCACGAAAATGATGAAAATGTAGCTGCGGCCTAGGCGGCGCAGGGGGGCCGTGCACCAGGGGTCCCAACAATAATTATTCTTTAGAATTAATAATGTTCAACAGCCATTTTAAGGCTGTACGCTCTTACTTGCCCGCGAGTCATTCAACACGTATACCCTACACCCTCGATGCCCGCCCTCTTCGTCTTCGATCACACCCCTTTCGGGGGGATTATTTCTCTTTGCTGGGGCCTGCGGGCTTAGACGTACGGGCAAACCGGAACGGGCGGACAATCCTTCGGGGGCGTACATCTCTCTGCCCGCCATTGGAATTGGCGCGGGCCCTGCAAGAGGAGGAGGGGAAGAACGAGGGAGAGTGGGAGGAAGGGGAGGGGGAAGGACGAAGGAAGAGGGAAGATACCACGTTGTGAAGGCGTCCTTGGCGCGCGCGTGGTTCCTGAGCGCCGAAACGCAATTCCAGAATAATTTGTGAGGACGTCGCACGCGAGAGCGCAGTCCTGAGTACATTGTGAGGAAATCTCGGGCGGAAGCGGGGGCCTGACTAAGTTGCGAGGAAATCTCAAGCGGGAGCGCCGTTCCTGAGCAAATTGCACGGAAGTCTCAGGCGGGAGCGGGGGTCCGCACTAAATTGCGAGGAAGTCTGGGCGGGAGCGCCGTTCCTGAGTCAATTGCGCGGAAATGTCAGGCAGGAGCGGGGGTCCTGAGTAAAATTCGAAGAAGTCTCACGCGGGAGCGCCGTTCCCATGTAAAGGAAGTCTCAGGCGGGAGCGGGGGTCTTGATTACATTGCGAGGAAGTCTCAGCGGGAGCGCCTTTCCTGAGTAAATTGCGCGGAAGTCTCAAGCGGGAGCGGGGGTCCTGAGTAAAAATCGAGGAAGTCTCAAGCGGGAGCCGTCAAGCGGGAGCGAGCCGGGGGTGGTCATCCTGAGCGACGGAAGTCTCAGGCGGGAGCGGGGGTCCTCACTAATTTGCGAGGAAGTCTCAGGCGGGAGCGCCGTTCCTGAGTCAATTGCGCGGAAATGTCAGGCAGGAGCGGGGGTCCTGAGTAAAATTCGAAGAAGTCTCAGGCGGGAGCGCCGTTCCCACGTAAATTGCACGGAAGTCTCAGGCGGGAGCGGGGTCTTGATTACATTGCGAGGAAGTCTCAGACGGGAGCGCCTTTCCTGAGTAAATTGCGCGGAAGTCTCAGGCGGGAGCGGGGGTCCTGAGTAAAAATCGAGGAAGTCTCAGGCGGGAGCCGTTGTTGTTGTAGCCCGGGGGCAGGGGCACAGTTTGAGCAGGAAGACTTTCCTTAAGAAAAAACAAGGTGCGAGCCCCGGGGGTGGCACTTCAATCGAAAAAATCAATGTGCACCGGTGGGGGGGATCAACAATAATTATTCTTCAAGAATGAGAGTTCAACAACAACAACAACAACAACAACAACAATCACTTTACCCGAACGCTCAGTGTTCTCACCAGTGCCAGGGTTTTCATGCGACGCCAGCCAATACCCCCACTTTGTGGGGGGCAGTGCAAGCTCTACAAAATATCCACACGACTCTTCGCCACCACCCACACCCAGCTTCCCGCCCTATGACGTTCGGACACTTCACTTCGTGGCCGGCGGACGACCGTGGCTACTACACTGGCGTGGAGTACACACCCACAGAAGTTGTTAGGACAGCGCGCGCGGGTAGAAATTTTGAAAAGTCGTGCAGGTGTTTTTCGAGGACCTACGGTGCGATTCGTGTGATTTTATGATGCGCGGTGCTAAATTCTTAAGAAGCCCAATGGTTTTTGGAGATTTCGGCGTGCGCGCGCGAAGAAAAAAAGAATGTGTCCCGCATGGTATTATTTGACAGGGATGATGGCCCTGGCAGGTGCGCAACCGTTGTCGCAGAAGTTCGAAAAAGTTGCTCGCAAAAGCCCGTTTGACAGAAATGTTTTAAAAAGTGTTGGGTTTCCTACGAATCCGCAAGAGCGCGCGGGATGAGATTTTGACATTTTTTTGTTGAAAAACCATTGGTTTTTTTTATGTTTTTATGTTAAAATCGCTCCGAACACTAAGCTTTTGGAAGGATTTCGTCTTGCGCGCGCGAATGTCCACTTTACCTTATTTTTTGCAAGGGATTCTTGAAATTTGATATATTAGAACAAGAAATGTCATTTTATAGTGTTTTTTGCAAGGGAAAACGGATTACAACAACACAACCGGATCTTGATGACATCGTATTACCTGAGGCTTCCTCACGAAAATGATGAAAATGTAGCTGCGGCCTAGGCGGCGCAGGGGGGCCGTGCACCAGGGGGCCCAACAATAATTATTCTTTAGAATAAATAATGTTCAACAACAACAACAACAACAACCACCACCACCACCACCACCACCACAACAACAACAGCAACACTTACAACAACAACAACAACAACAACAACAACAACAACAACAACAACAACAACAACAACCATAACAACAACAAGAACAGCAGCAACAACAACAACAACAACAACATCAACAACAACAACAATCATTTTAAGACTGTTCGCTTTCATATGCTCGAGTGTCATTCAGCATGTATTTCGCAAACCCTCGATGCCCGCCCTCTTCTTCTTCGATCGTACCCTCTTTGGGGTATATATATATATGTATATATGTATATTTTTCTTCCCCGCAGGCTGGGCCCCGGCAAGCGGCGGGGCGGCAGGGGTAGAAGGTTCCCAGGTCCGGTTTTTGTGACAACGACACGACGACGACGATACGAGACGAAGCTAGAGCGAAGCGGGGCCACGACAACACAATGGGGCCACGAAAACACAAACAACCACGAAGGGCGACAGCGGGGCCACGAGGGGCAACGTACACACCACGGAAGAGCGCAACGAGCCACCAAGGGCGGGGCCACGGCACACGGGGCCACTAGAAGGCCCAGAAAGGGCGACAGCGGGGCCACGAAAGGCATGCATATGGGGCCACGACGGGCGCGAACGAGCGGGGGCCACGAACAGACGTAGATTGGGCCGCAGAGGGCAAGGACGAGGCCACTGAGAGCAGCAACGGGGCCACGAAGGGCGGATCCGTCAAACTTAGAACTTCAGTAGGCAACACCAGCTTTCTAGGCCTCATGTACGGGGCGCCGCCTCCCAGTCGTCCCTCAGGAAAGCTACGACGGTTATCTGAAGCCCCCTCCCCTCCAGGGGGAAACGAAGAGGGGGGGGGGGGGGCGCACCGCATCGCATCGCACCCCATTCAGGTGCTAATCAACAACAATAACCTCCGTTGCTTGAATTTATGGCTGCAACTAAGGCGCCTGGTGGCACCACAGCCTCGGTAACCATAAGCGTTCCCCGCCAGCTCCGCTTCGTCGCGGCACTGCTGAACACCTGCAAAACCCCCATGGGGGTCGCACAAAAAATACATCGAGTCCTATGCCTCATCCTCCTCCCTCCTCCCCCTCCATCCTCTTCCGTGCTCTCCGCCCCCCTGGGAGCCGCCTATCCCCACGGCCAGAATGGACACGGACCGCTTGCCCGCCATGCTGGCCTGATCGGGGGAAGGAGGAAGAGGAGGAGAAGGAGCAGCAGCAGCAGCAGCAGCAGGAGGGGAAAAAACTTCACACATCGAGCATTGGACCATGCACTTGTCCCATAAATTTCGCCTCCGGGGGGCCGCTGTGATGGATCCTGGGACCGTTCTGAGCAAGGGGAGAAAGACAACGACGAGGAAGAAGAGGATGTGGACGGAGGAGCACGAGCAGGAGGCGGATGAAAAAGAGGCCGTCCTCCACCGCCTCCTCCTCCTCCTTCTCCTCCTCCTCCACCTCCTCCTCCTTTTCCTATTCCGACTTCCCCTCATCGTCCTGCTCCTCCTTCTACACATTATCCTAACGGTCGGTGTCGCATCATCCTCATCAGCATCATCACCACCAACATCATCATCATCATCATCATCATCATCATCAGCAGCAGCATCATCATCATCGTCATCATCGTCATCATCATCACCACCACCACCACGATCATCATGATCATCATGATCATGATCATCATCATCATCATCATCATCATCATCATCATCATCATCATCATCATCATCATCATCGTCATCAACGTCATTATCATCCATCATCATCATCATCATCATCAGCATCATCAGCATCATCATCATCAACGTCATTATCATCCATCATCATCATCATCAACCTCATCATCAGCAGCAGCAGCATCATACACAGCATCATCATAAGCATCATCAGCAGCAGCAGCAACATCATCGTCATCATCATCATCATCCTCATCCTCATCCTCATCATCATCGTCATCATCATCAGCATCATCATCAGCATCATCATCATCAAAATCATCATCATCAGCATCATCATCAGCAGCAGCAGCATCAGCAACACCATCATCAGCCTCATCAGCATCATCATCATCGTTATCACCATCAGCAGCAGCATCATCATCATCAGCATCATCATCATCATCATCATCACCAGCAGCATCATCATCATCAGCATCATCATCATCAGCATCATCATCATAAGCATCATCAGCATCATCATCATCATCATCGTCGTCATCATCATCATCATCATCATCATCATCATCATCATCGCCACCACCATCATCATCATCATCATCATCATCAGTATCATCATCACGCGTCTGAGCTCCCTCCCTCCTTTCTTCCCTACCTCCGTATCCCCATCATCCCTCGTCCTCCTCTGTCGTGATCTCATCCTCCACCCCTTCCCCTTTCTCCCCCTGTCAGGCCCAGAGGGCGTATCCAGCCATACTGGACCCGTATCATCATCATGTTCAGCATCAGCATCATCAGCGGCATCATCGTCATCATCAGCAGCAGCATCAGCATCAGCACAAGCATCAGCATAAGCATCAGCATCATCAGCATCATGATCATCACAATCATCAGCGTCATAAGCATCATCATCAGCATCATCATCATAAGCATCATCAGCAGCAGCAACATCATCGTCATCATCATCATCATCATCCTCATCCTCATCATCATCATCATCATCATCATCATCGTCATCAGCATCATCATCAGCAGCATCATCAACAGCATCATCGTCAGCATCATCAGCAGCATCATCATCAGCATCATCAGCATCATCATCACCACCACCATCATCAGCAACATCATTATCATCAGCATCATCATCAATATCACCCCTGTCCTGTTCCCCTCTCCTCCTTCCTCGCTCCTCGTCCTCCTCCTCCTCTTCTTCCTCTGCTTCTTCTTCTTATTCCTCTTATTATTCTTCTTATTATTATTTCTATTCTTCTTCTTCTTCCTCCTCCTCCTCCTCCTCCTCCTCCTCCTCCTCCTCCTCCTCCGCCTCCTCCTCCTCCTCCGCCGCCTCCTCCTCCTCCTCCTCCTCCTCCTCCTCCTCCTCCTCCTCCTCCTCCTTCCTTTTTTCCTCTCAGCATGACCTGCCTTGTCGCCGACGGTGCGAAATATGTTGCAGGAGTGGGACGCGGCGCACATCGCGCGCGGACGTCCATGCGGGCTGCGGGCCCTCCCATCCTGATTGTAAACAACAATGCAGAGTTGCCGTTTTGGCTTTCATCATGGCCTGTCTTGTCGTCGACGATGCGAAATGCGTGGCAGGAATGGGGCGCGGCGCGCGTCGCGCGCGGACTTCTGGGGCAACCCCAAGGCGGGAGGGGCCACCTTACCTGTCAGAAACAATGCCATGCTGATTTTCCCTGCCCACATAGCTGTTCTTGTCGCCCACCCTGCAAAAGTGCATGGCAAGAGTTGGGCGCGGCACCCCCCCCCCGCTCGAAGTGAATGAAACGTTCTTCCCGTTTGGGCGCCGAGCGAAATTTTCTCAAAGTTGCGCTCCCGCTTTGGCTCGGCGCACGTTTTTAGCTCGCCAATTCATTGGGCGCCGGGGCGTTCCAGGAGGCCCTGGGGTGACGAATGCCTGTGAGGTTTTTGCTTGTTCAGGCTCTTGGAGGGCCTCCTGAGGCTCCCCGCGTTTTCTTGGCGCTACGGCCGTCTGGAGGCCAACTTGGGCGTCTTGGAACGATCTTTCGGCGACTCAGGGTCCCTCGGATCGTCTCGGGGGCGTCTCGGTTCTCTTTTTGGACGCCCGAAATGGGTACCGAAGAAATGGGCACAATGCCCAACAGCAAACGTTGTCCCAAACCAACAGCGGCCGCTGTTGGGCAGGCGGTCCTCTTTCTCAAATGGACACAGGCCGCGGCGGCGTGGACAGCGAATCCTGTCCAAATTGAACAGGAACTGCCGTTGGGCATCGTACCCATTCTTTCAACACCCATTTCGGGCGTCCAGACTCCTGGGGCGTTCCTGGGGCGCTCTGGGGCCTGGAAGTCAGCGCCGAAGAGGAAAACCATCGCTGGGACCCACGTGCCCAGGACCTGCTCGAGGTTCTTGTCGTCCGGGGCCCCCCAGGGGCCGCCCCGCTTTACTACTAGTACTACTACCTATTCGTATCCCCACTCTACTGCTACCTACTACTACTACTACTACTACTACTACTACTACTACTACTACTACTACTACTACTACTACTACTACTACTACTACTACTACTACTACTACTACTACTACTACTACTACTACTACTACTACTACTACTACTACTACTACTACTACTACTACTACTACTACTACTACTACTACCACTACGCGCCAGCACCCAGTTGCGCCAGCATTGTTTCTTATGTTGTGGGAGGGCGGAACGTGTCCGTTGTTCCTTTCAACATGGCCAGTCTTGTCGTCGACGTTGCGAAATTCGTGGCAGGAATGGGACGCGGCGCACATCCCGCGCGGACGTCAATGCGGTGTCCTGGGGTATCCTCCACTCGCACCGAAATGCCCGCGCAACCCCCAGTTGTGCCATCACTGTTTCTTATGTTGTGGGAGGGCGGGTGGGAATGGGCATGCCATGCTTGACTCGCTCGAGCTGGCTAGCTTGACCCCTCCCCCTACCCCCTACCCCTGGACCTGGACGGGGCGTTCCGCGAGCGGTCAACAGCACCAACAGCAGCACCCGTACCATTCGCTACCAGAGATCTCCCAATTCACCGTTGTTGCCCACGCTGATTCACTATGCGCGTCTCTTCCTCCCTTCTCCCGTCAGCTCTCCCGGGCATCGTGTCTGGATGGGCTGGTGGGGATACGCGCAGCGTCAACAATTGCAAGAGTTTCATGGGTCGAGGACGGGTCGCTGTCAAAATGTGGCTCTCTCCTTAGCGCCGCGCGCACTCGACTTAAAGATGTGTAGGAACTTCACTGATTGAAGGCGAAGGATTTTAAAAATGTGGCTCTCGCCTTCGCGCCGCGCACTGTCGTTTTAAGAATTTGCCAGGGCTTCACAGATTGAGGGCGGTTACTTTTAACAATGTGTCTCTCGCCTTGGCACCGCGCGCATTCGTATTTAATGTTGCAAGAGTTTCACGGACTGAGGGCGTTTCCTTCTCAAACTGTGGGTCTCGCCTTAGCGCCTCGCATAATCGCTTCAAAACTTGCAATGGTATCACGGCGTCTCATGGTTCACGTGCCAGAAATGTTGGGAGCAACTGAGGATTGCCAGGGCGCAACAGTTACCTTGATTCGCAGTGTTGGAGTCCCACGAATGGTGTTGTTGCGCGATTCATGACCGTCAAGAAACAACAGTCAGGTTGACCCGTGGCGTTGAAGCCCTGAGGACAGTTGTTGGCACGCTTCTAAATTGTCACACGGTCGTCTCCCAACGGGACACTTCCCTCAGGGAATCCTCGTAGGAGCCTCCTCCTCCTTGTGGGCAACCCTTGTGGGTTTACAGAGGTCCTCCTGCTCCTCGTCCTCCACCCGAGCCCTGCAGCGCGATAAACCAAGTGTTCCTCCGTATCCGCCTCCTCATCCTCCTCCTCCTCCTCCTCCTCCTCCTCCTCCTCCTCCTCCTCCTCTTCCGTCACCTCCTGCTGCCCCCCCATTCCCACGACCAGTGGAGCGAGACGTTTTCTGGGAAGCAGATAAAGACGGGCTTCTCATGAAACACGTCCTCGCCGCGGTAGACCACGTTCCTCGGGCGGACGGGGGGAGAGGGAGAGGCAAGAGGGAAGCAGGGGAGACGACGGTGACGTGAGGAGGGAGGAAGAGGCAGGATCAACAGGATAAGCAGGTGTTCTCGGGCCCTATCTCCATCGTGTAGAAGGGACCTGTAAAAGCCTTTTGGTGCCCGCACCCCGAAGGCTCACCCTGGTCGGGCGCTGGCCCCCCCACCAGCATTCTCGCCATCCCGCGCCCAGCTGAAACACCTAACACCACGCGGCTGCCCGAAGATACCGCACGGTGTCCTCACGTGCCCCGGGGGGAAGAGGGGAAGGGGAGGGGCGGTGCCTCCCCATCGCCCCCCTCGCTGCCAACAGCACCTCCCGTGCGCCCCCACCCGACCGCACCTCGCGCGGGCAGGCCGTCGCCGGAAGGAGGGAGGGATGCGAGGGGGAGTCGGGCAGGACCTGGGCCAGGAAGGGGCTCCACCGCCCCGGAAGAGCAGCGCAGCTCCCTGTCGCGCGGTGCGTCTCCCCGCTCCCCTCGATGTCAATGTTCGTGCGAAGCGCCGCGCGATCCGATGGTTTTTCGCCAGCCGCGGCTGACTCAACATCGAGATTAGGGGCCCGGGGGGGCGGCAAGAAATTCAAGAAATGGCGGCATTAAATTAAAGAATTCCAGGGGGTATTGGATGCCCTCCGCCTGCAATAGGCGGTGCTATCACTTAGCTCGCTGCGATCGCACGGGGCAAATACCTCAAGGTCTTGGTGTTCAGGAAGGGGCTCCGTCGCCCAGAACCTCCGAATGACAGGGCGCCCAGACGCCTGCTGCAACGGAGGGAGGTGCAACAGCAGGCCGCAAAAAGTCTGAACAACCGAAGATCAGCCTTGAAGCAGGGCATGAGGTCCTCCGTGATGGGCCTGCTTTCAACCACCACCACCATAAGTTGGAGGCGGAGGGGGTCCTCCTCCTCCTCCTCCTCCTCCTCCTCCTCCTCCTCCTCCTCCTTCCCCCCTCCAACTTATGGTGGTGGTGGAAAACAGGCCCGTCACCTCCGTAAGAGCTCCAGAGGGGGGTCGGGGGAGGAGGGAGGAGGGAGGACCTGTTTCCTTCCCTTCCTATCCTCGCGACCGCTCGCCTCGCCTTCCCCTCGGTCTGCGTTTCCCTCTCCTCTCTTCTTTCTCAGACCATCCGATCCCGCCCCTTGCCTATAGTCGGGCGCGTCCCCCTACAGGGTGATCCTCGACAAAAAATTAAAAATACCCCCAAACTATCCCCAAATAGTGAAAAAAACAAAAAATTGTCCCCAGACTATTTTTCATTATTTTTGAATACTCCCCCTGTAGAGGGACAGGCCCGACTTAACCCTTACCGTCAGTTTCACTATTCCTCTCCCGTCTGGTCAGTTTCCCTTTGTCTCCCTTGGTGCATCATGCCCTTCCTTCCATGGCGTCCCCCCAGTTTCTCTCAGTTGCTGGTCCCTCCTGTCCTTCCACTACATGCCCTCTGCTTCCCTCCCTCCTGTGTGTTGACATCCTCTCATTATGCTCCCTCCCTCGATAGCGATGGTGGTGACATGGATGGCACTCTATCGAAGCTTGGTGACTTGCCGAATGAACCTTCTGCGTTACTCAGCGCAACGACGAAGTGGACGACGACGAACCGCGGCGACGACGACGACGACGACGACGTCGACAGACCCCTCCTGCGGCGCACTCTGGGACGGATCTCGAGGCAAATCCAGGCACCGCGACGAGGGCCCCCCACCCCGGCTGGAGATCAAGACGAGGCGCATCTCGCCAGAATCCCTGCCTCGCCGACTCCGGAAACCGTGGACCCGAAAACATTGACGCCTCAAAATGACTTCTGCCTCCACTCGTGGCCCTTCCGCCTGCTGCCATCGGAAGACCCGCCGCAGCTTCTTCACTCCCCCCCGCTTCCGCCAGCCTTCTGCCAGCCGGACGCCAAAGGCGAGAGCATGCGCAGAAAGGCGAGGCCTTTTCTGGAGCGCCCCACCTCTTGGAAGGGGAGGAGGGACGGAACGGAACGGAACGGAACGCTCCGCCTGGGCCCCCAGAGGACGGAGCGGGCGAGGCCATAGCCTCGCAGAAAGCATCCGCAGCCCGCTCGATCGGAGAAAGCTCTTGTTTTAGTCTTAGGTCGGGCCTGTCCCCCTACAGGGGGATTACGTGTGAAAATCTCACACACACACACACACACACACACACACGCAAACGCACACACGCAAACGCACACACACACACACACACACACACACACACACACGTACACACACAACCAAAAAAATGCCCAAACATACAAAAATAAAAACGTCCCCTGAGTATTGTTGTACTATTTTAGCATACTCCTCCCGTAGAGGGGCGTGCCCGCCGTAAGGGCAGACGCCGGCCGGCAAGCGGTGGCGTGCACAGGGGAGCGCATCGAGGCACGCAGGCGGCAAGAAGAGTGCGCGGGTGGGGTCCCGAGAGAAGGAACACGAGACGACGAGCGAGATGACGACGACGAGCGAGATGACGACGACGAGCGAGACGACGACGACGACGACGACGACGACGACCACGACGACGACGACGACGACGACGACGACGACGACGACGACGACGACGACGACGACGACGACGACGACGACGACGACGACGACGAGAGAGGAGGGAGACGACGACGAGCGAGACGACGCCGGCGCCGACGACGAGGGAGGGCGCCACCGCGCGGGAGGACCGAGCACGGGCCGGCCGTGGTTGCCGCGGGGGGCGCGCCAGGCGAACATCGCCGCCGGGAAGCGGTTGATGCCACGCGGCGTGTCCTCGGCGGCGAACGACGACGACGACGACGACGACGACGACGACGACGACGACGACGACGACGACGACGACGACGACGACGACGAGGGGCGGGGGGGCCGGGACGAGGGACGACGATGACGAGTTATGAGGCTGGGAACGACTGGGGGCGAGGGACGACGGATGACGACGACCAGGGACGAGGGACGACGATGAAAAGGGAAGAGGTGCGAGGGACGAGGCAGGAGGGAGGAGGACCAGGGACAAGGCAGCATAGACAGGGCAGGGCAACAGTCAGAACAATACCAACACCTGGCGCGGCCAGCTGCGGAGACATGCGGCCACTCTAGTCAGCATGTCGCCACCGCGCGCGGTCTGCGTACGCAACCCAGACTGGAACAGTAAACGTCGGCGCGGCATGCTGCGCTCGGTCCTGGCATATTGGCCCGTCGCCTTCACATGACTCTGCGAAATGCTTGCCGAAACCTGCGTTCTGTATCCACATTTATGTAGCCAACCGCCACTTCAATGCAATAACACATGCTTGCTCGCATGATGCCTGCGCCATGTGCATTTCGAGCGATGACTCAGACTTCAAGCTGCAAGACAAAGCTCACTCACATCGCCGCTGCGATCCCTGCCAAGGAATCTAATCTGAGAAACCCATGCGTGCTCAGTGCGAATCTGTCGCGATCGTCAGCTCGGAAGCAATCAGCTCTTCCGCGCACGCACAGACGAGGCCGCTGTGAAGAGATTCGCTCTGCAGGCGATCAAAAACAAAGCATGGGGCAATGTCGTCGATCATCACGCCACGCCGCGCGGCGCCTGCCTAAGTCGAGTCTAGTCAGGCCGCTGGGCGCGGGTGGCTTAGAGCGACATCTCTTCGGAGGGGGGCCCAGCACTGCTCCCGTATGGACTGTGATTATGTCGGGCGTGTCCCCCTACAGGGGCAGTTTCGACGAAAAATGAAAAATACCCCAACAATACTCCAAAAAGGTCAAACCATACTCAAAGAATAGTCCCCATGCTATTGTTGGACTATCTTTGAATATTCCCCATGTAGAGGGACAGGCCCGACTTAAGACTATGAATAAACACCTCCTCCCCTACTCGACCAGCCGCCGACCAAGAACCATGTGCACCCCCCCACCCCCCAAAACCATGCCCGCCAAAAGACCATGCACAACGAACGTGGCCGCTACATCGGGACCATGAGCGGGAATCCCGCGATCACTGTCCACCGATCATGGCGGGGATGGCGGGGGGATCATATTTGTCCACTTCGCGCGCACCCACCGTTTTCAAAAACGAATGTTGACACATGAGTGTGCACACAACATACACCGTGCTTGGTACGCCACCACAGATGCGAATTGGGATGTGACAGGGATGGAACGGATGTCGAAATACTGCCCGATAAGTGCTGCCACGTGAACTCTGCGCACCTCGTGCACTCTGCGCGCGTCGCGGACCTGGCTCGGCTCGAGCATGTAACACACGTGGCGCGCGAGGAGTACGTGGCGCATCTGGCGCATCTGGCGAACCCTGCACGCGTCTCCCTCCTCCCCTGGGTCTGGGTGGGAGGGGGGCACGGGTAGCTTGAGCGTCCAAGGTGTTGCTGGGCCATCAGGCTGCGAGGCTTAAGCTTGCTGCTCCCTGCACCAGTTCCAGTTTCCAATTTCCATTGTTACAATACTGCTTTCTGCTTCCTACTGTAAATTGTTACTGTCCGCGCGAGGAGGGGCAGCCGAAAACTGCCCTGGTTAGCGACCCCCGGGAGGGTTCTCAGAATTCCTAGGGGGGTAAGAATTAACACTCCTCACGCAGATCGGTGGGGTCAGGGTCCAAAAACAAAAGGGATTTGCAACATTTCTGAAATCCGGTGGCACCCCTCACGCAGATCGGCGGGGTCAGGGTCCAAAACCAAAAGGGATTTGCTACATTTCTGAAATTCGATGGCACCCCTCACGCAGATCGGCGGGGTTAGGGTCCAAAACCAAAAGGGATTTGCTACATGTCTGAAATTCGGTGGCACCCCTCACGCAGAACGGCGGGGTCAGGGTTCAAAAACACAAGGGATTTGCCGCATTTCTAAAATTCTGCGGCACTCCTCACGCAGATCGGCGGGGTCTGTGTCCAAAAACATGAATTATTAGCCGCATGTTTTAAAATTCGGTTGCACCCCTCACGCAGATCGGCGGGGTCAGGGTCCAAAAACACAAAGGATTTGCCGCATGTCTTAAATTCGGTAGCGCCCCTCACGCAGATCGGCGGAGCCAGGGTTCAAAAACACAAAGGATTTGCTACATGTCTGAAATTCGGTGGCACCTCTCACGCAGATCGGCGGGGTCAGGGTCCAAACCAAAAGGGATTTGCTACATTTCTGAAATTCGGTGGCACCCCTCACGCAGATCGGCGGGGTCTGGGTCCCAAACCAGAAGGGATTTGCTACATTTCTAAAATTCGGAAGCACCCCTCACGCAGATCGGCGGGGTCAGGGTCCAAAAACACATGGCATTTGAAAATTTACGAAATTCGGCGGCGCAGATCCGTAGGGTCAGGGTCCAAAAACAGAAGGGAATTGCCACATGTCTGAAATCCGGCGGCACCCCTCACGCAGATCGGCAAGGTCAGGGTCGAAAAACAAAACACCTGCGACGTACCCAACCCTTTCTACACAAGTGGCAGTTGCACGCAGGACCACTCAATACCGAAGGACATTTCGGCGCCATGGTATAGCGGTGATCTGCGTAGGACGTACCTCCGCTGAGCCTCCCAGAAGCCCATGCGCGCCAGGCGAGCCAAGCGCCAGGCGCGCCAGGTGCGCCAGGTGCGCCAGGTGCGCCAGGTGCGCCAGGTGCGCCAGGTGCGCCAGGTGCGCCAGGCGCGCCAGCGCGCCAGGTGCGCCAGATGCGCCAGGCGCGCCAGGTGCGCCAAGTGTGCGCCAGGTAAGCGCCAGGTGTGCGCCCAGTGTGCCAGGTGCGCCAGGTGCGCCAGTTGCGCCAGGTGTGCCAGATGCGCCAGCTGCGCCAGGTACGTCAGGTGCGCCAGGCGCGCCAGGCGCGCCAGGTGCGCCAGGTGCGCCAGTTGCGCCAGGCGCGCCAGGTGCGCCAGGTGCGCCAGGTGCGCGAGGCGCGCCAGGCGCGCCAGGTGCGCCAGGTGCGCCAGGCGCGCCAAGTGAGCCAGGTGCGCCAGGTGTGCGCCAGGTGTGCGCTAGGTGCGCCAGGTGCGCCAGGTGCGCCAGGTGTGCCAGGTGCGCCAGGTGCGCCAGATGCGCAAGGTGCGCCAGGTGCCCCAGGTGTGCGCCAGGTGCGCGCCAGGCGCGCCAGGTGCGCCAGGTGCGCCAGTTGCGCCAGGCGCGCTAGTTGCGCCATGCGCGCCAGGCGCGCCAGGTGCGCCAGGTGTGCGCCCAGTGTGCCAGGCGCGCCAGGTGCGCCCAGCGCGCCAGGTGCACCAGGTGCGCGCCAGGTGCTCCCAGCGCGCCAGGTGCGCCAGGTGCGCCCAGCGCGTCAGGTGCGCGCCAGGTGCGCGCCAGGTGCGCGCCAGGCGCGCGCCAGGTGCGCCAGTTGCGCCAGGTGCGCGCCACGTGTGCGCCAGGTGCGCGCCAGGTGCGCCAGGTGCGCAAGTTGCGCCAGGTGTGCCAGGTGCGCCAGTTGCGCCAGGCGCGCCAAGTGAGCCAGGTGCGCCATGTGCGCTAGGTGCGACAGGCGCGCCAGGTGCGCAAGGTGCGCCAGGTGCGACAGGCGCGCCAGGTGCGCCAGGTCTGCGCTGGGTGTGGCAGGTGCGCCAGGTGCGCCAGATGCACCAGGTGTGCCAGGTGTGCCAGGTGCGCGCCAGGTGCGCCAGGCGCGCCAGGTGCGCCAGGTGCGCCAGGTGCGCCAGGTGCGCCAGGCGCGCCAAGTGAGCCAGGTGCGCCAGGTGTGCGCCATGTGAGACAGGCGCGCCAGGCCTGCACCAGGTGCGCCAGGTGCGCCAGTGGCACCAGGTGCGCCCAGCGCGTCAGGTGTGCGCCAGGTGCGCCAGGCGCGTCAAGGTGTGCGCCAGGTGTGCGCCAGGTGTGCGACAGGTGCGCCCAGCGCGCCAGGTGCGCCAGGTGTGCGCCAGGTGCGCCCGGCGCGTCAGGTGCGCCAGGCGCGCCCAGCGTGCCAGGTGCGCGCCAGGTGCGCGCCAGGTGCGCGCCAGGTGCGCCAGGTGCGCCAGGTTCGACGGGCGCGACGGGCGCAACGGGTGCGCCAGGTGCGCCACGTGCGCCAGGTGCGCCAGGTGCGCGCCAGGTACGCCCAGCGCGTCAGGTGCGCCAGGTGCGCCCAGCGCGCCAGGTGCGCGCCAGGTGCGCCAGGTGCGCGCCAGGTGCGCGAAGGAGACAGGGAGGCCTCAAGATGTCTGCGTCAGACGCACCTCCGCTGGGCCCCCCAGGAACCCACGAAAGTGGCGACGGTTGCGCAGATCGCAAGCCCCGCAGGGGACAGGGAGGCACCAAAGCGATCTGCGCAGGACGTACCTCCGCTGGGCCTCCCAGGAACACACGAAAGTGGCGACGGTTGCGCAGATCGCAGCCTCGCAGGGGACAGGGAGGCCTCAAAGTGATCTGAGTAGGACATGCCTCCGCTGGGCCCCCCAGGAACCCACGAAAGTGGCGACAGTTGCGCAGATTGCAGCCCCGCAAGGGGCAGGGAGGCTTCAAGGTGATCTGCGTAGGACGTACCTCCGCTGGGCCTCCCAGGAACACACGAAAGTGGCGACGGTTGCGCAGATCGCAAGCCCCGCAGGGGACAGGGAGGCCTCAAAGTGATCTGCGTAGGACGTACCTCCTCTGGGCCTCCCAGGAACGCACGAA